>JAVKPL010013637.1:0-78326 GCA_032173675.1 Gastrolobium villosum | reverse complement strand
TGTGGTTATGTTTATGTGTAGCATATTTACTTAACATTAGTATTATTATATATTTGATTTCAAATGCTCCAATGGTGGAGTATGCTTAGGTGGAGCCATATACCGTGCAATTGGGTAAGTTATTTCAACATTTCATTGGTTAAATTTTGAGTTGTGATAATTGCCCCTAAAGAGGGATTTTGTGATATGTGGTGTTAGAGAGCTCAAATGGAAAATGTCTATTAGATGATAATGTCTTAGAATGATGTATTAATGCTAGAAATGCAATGAAAATTTTAAGCGAAAAAAATGGATTTTTAACTTAGAAAAAAATTGATGCATGAAATGGAATTTTTGAGTTTTGTGTTAATGTGTGGTATAGTGAATTGTAGTGTGATTATATGATGTTAGGAAGTGATTATGTGAGGATTAGGCCATTTATTAACAATTGAGCAAATTGATGTTTTAGAACACTTTGGTGTTGTGTTGTGTGATGAAAAAGTTATTAGATGGGTTGTGTGGTGATTGGCATGTGGAAGAATCAATGTAAAAATGATAAGTGTTGAAAGTGGCAAAATGTGCCTAAAGTGTAATAATTCGCAAAATGTTGCGAAAAAGTCGTAAAACCGTAAAACGGCGATTGAACTAGCCTTTGGGTAACCTAAGTAAGTGAAATAAAATGAGAAAGAAAATTTAGAAAAATAAAACCCAAAATAACACTATGTAGGCCGAACCCTTAGTGGAGGGGAGAGGAAATCTGACCTTTTCGCGTTTTGACGTATTTTGACTGAAACTGATGGCTGTGCATGGTTGTACAGGTTGCCGTACATGGATATAAACTTGGAACAGTGAAACAGTTGATTGCCCTTGGTCCTGGATCAAGTGGATTGAGGCGTTCCCTGTGTATCAAGCTATGAGTGGAGCTTCTGCGGAGCTCAGTGGACGGATAAATAGAAAGGTAACCTCTTGGTACTGGGGCTTGTTCCCTTTTTGTGTTCCACCTTGCTAGTTGATGGCAACGGTAGGAAGTGTGTATGAGTAGTGTAGAACAGCATGAGCATGCATGTGCATTATCACAGTGGGTACTTATGTACCAGATCTCTGGCCAGTAGATATTTTTAGCCTTCGGGCAAGTGTTTCCGGACTGCCACTGGATAGGTCTCCGAGAGGGAGTTCCAGTTGACCCAGGGTCGTGGTGTGTTATCTGGATAGGAGCACACTAGGTTGTCTCGGGTGTATATGGTTGGAAGGGGTACCTTGGTGGGTTGTTCTATGAACACGCCAGGGGTAGTACCCATAGGCGTATAGCCGAGGACATGGCGTGGTATTGGTAGCTACCATCCCGCATGTCGTAGTTGTTCTGATATATCCCCCTTTCTCTAAATCCCTTGCTTTATCCTGTTTTATAACAGTGGTGTTGTTTTTATCCTATTTGTATACATCGAAGTGAACCATTGGGCGGAGTTTTCTCCAGAACCTCTTAGTTACTGAGATATATCCGTATATCTCACCCCGTCTCGGGGCATTATTTCAGGGTGTACCAGTGGATATGGAGCAGCGGGCAAGAAGCCCGCATGAGGACGAGTGGAGCAGTGGTGTAGAGTTTAGCTATCATGTCATTTTAGTTTATGAATTTATTTGGCAAGTGAAGTGTAATATGTAAATATTTGTAGTTTAAAGTTAAAGTTGTAAATGTAAATGTAATCCAGTGTTGTAAATGTACCATGGATGTATGTAATATGATGGAAGGGCTTTAGGCCTATTGTAGGTTTATGATTATCTGCATTATGGTTTATGCATGAAATTGAATGTTAGTTATTAAAACTATAAAGGATTGAAAAGTAAACTGCTTATGTTTTAAGTGTATATTGGATTGGGTTGTAAGAGCCCCAAGGCGTTGTTGGACCTTGTGTGTGCCACCCATTGGATTTTGCTGGATTTCAGGTGTATTAGTGGTGTTAAACAGGTTATGCAAATTTGGGGATTCTTGGAAATACAAAGGAAACTCTGGCGAATTTTCTGTAGAATTGGCAGTTTTTGGGTGAACTTTGGAGGAGCGTATCTCTCTCCATAGTGGTCCGATTGGGACGTGCCATACGCCATTTTGAAGCTTAAGATGTCCCCTACGTTGTGTCAAAAGCTTAGGTTCATTGGTGGTGTGCGCAGCCAATGGGGGCTGTTGTCACGCACTGCCCTGTTCTGGCCAGTACCAGTGGGCAGATTCGGGTCTGTGTTGGGAAATTAATTCCCGCTTCGTTACTTGGTCAAATTAAGCGTACGATATATCAAATCGAAGTTTGAGGTGTCTAGTTTATGGTGTAAAATTTTGAGAGGCAGTGTCCTTGTGGTTAGGTGCAGTTTATTCCGTGAAGTTTGGACGTTTTAGGCTGTTTCGGAGTTGGTAGGCAATGTTGTTTGTCCAACTTCAAACGGCGATAACCGGAGCTCACGAGCTCGGAATTGAGTGTGTGATAGCTTGATAGAAAGGTAAGTGAATAAGGAAAAAAGATAACCTGGAGTTTAAGTTTGGATTTTTATTTTGTGTTCGTAGAAAAACAGTTTGTCAAATCCTGTTAAGTGATAAAAACGAAAAAAGTGAGGAATTGACTAAGTGGGTTTATGGGAACCCCTTAGTATCTTGTAGGTAATAAAATAAAGTGTATAAATAGTTAAGAAAGTCTTCCGCTAGTGTTTCAGTTACGGTCACAGCTTTTTATTATTACGCTTTTTATACTTTTACTGTTCGCGTAATAATCGGAAAAAGTTTACTCTCATTTTTATAAATGAACTGTTGTGATTGTAACTGCGCTTAATATCATAATTAATGTTAACAATACCGGTACGTAACGGGCTGTTACATCTTTGATCTTCATGTTGCTCTTCTAATTATTCCTTGTTGCTCTTGATCCAATGATTTTACCACTTTGATATGTCATTACTCTTCTTGTGTGGCTACATCATACATCTTCAGTATCCACATATGATTGATGCTTTTTGCTCTTAATTAATACTCTTCTCTTTTTGTTGTTGCCACTATGTAATCAAAACATACATTGTATCTATAAAAAGGAATTTCGTCACTATTTGGACTCATTCGTGACTTTCCTGTAGTCAATCTAAGAAACCAACTACATGGAGAGAAAGAGGACAGAAAACTGAGCAAGAAGACAATTGGTTCCAGCTGAGAGGAGGCCAGACGCACCCTTACATGCCGCCGGAAGTGGCTGCGAGTGGGCACCACTCACCGGCAGAGATTAGGCGCGTGTGGGGGCATAGCAACTCCGATCGGGCTAGTTTCGGTGACAGTAACTTCGTCTCTTCAAGGCGGTTCTTCCCCTAGGATTTCGTGCTGAGATGAGTTTTGGTGATAGTGAAATGGACATGAAGGCTACGGTCCCTGAAAGTTGACGTAGGGTTTCTTCCCAAAGTTTGGTATTTTAGGCCCATGGTTACCATAAAGGGGCATGAAACGGAACCTAAGTACTAACAGGAAAAAGGGAATTGGTAGAAAAGTTATTTGTTCCAATTTGTATTTTTATTTTTTAATCTCAATTTTATTTTTCTCTAGGGAACCATGGATTAAAGTATAGTTTATACTTATTTTATTTTTATGAATGGATAAATTATATAATTGATAATATGCCATAGAGAATATGTGGTACCATAATGTTGCACAACTTGTTAATTACATGAGCATGATAAATATTATGTTTGTACGACTAGATTAATAGTCATTATGGTAATTAATTCATAGGAAAATGTTTGTCCTTTTAAAGAATATAACTTTGTGTCATTTTAGATCCTGACAGTTGATTTCCGTCAATCAAAGGTTAGGATTTATTGAGTCAAAATTATTAATTAATTATTAATTCGCAATAAAATCATATAAATCCTAACCGTTGATTGACGAAAATCAATGGTTAAGATGTAAAATGACACAAAGTTATTTCCTTTAAAAGGACAAATGTTTTCCCTTAATTCATATTTTGAAATTTAAATGTAATTAAAGGAGAATCTACAAAAGTAGTTATGAGAATCTACTTGCTCTTCATTTGTTTGTTGTATTATTTGTTTGAAATTGGGTGGCTTGTAATTTTTTTTTTAGAAAATAACTTCCTTCAATTCTTTAAGAAAATATTTCGAGTCAAAAACCTCTAGATGATTCCAACTATGAATAAGTGGAAAATAAACTTTTATATTGTTTTAAAATATAAAAGTTAAAATTGTCCTGACAATACCAAGGCCACAATAACCTGCAGAGAATGCATATAAGAAAACTAAGACGCAATACTCTGATTGGAAAATGGCAAATATGGTAGTTCGCTACTATGTTCTTGCCAATCTTTCAAACACTTGCAAATGGAAGTGTACATGATTAAGAGTGGAAGAAAGTTGCTTCAGACTCTTAATGACATGTTTACTGAATCTAGCAACTCTGCTAGATAAAATGCAATCAATGCAGGTTTTACAAAAAGTCTTGTTAAATTTAAGGTTAAAACCTAAGGGTGGTAACAAGAACAAAATGACTTGGTTATCAGTTGTCAAACCAGTTGCTATGAAGAAGTTGCAAGGCGAGTGCTTCATGTGCGGACTGAAGGGACATTGAAAGAAAATTTGCCCAGAGATGATGAAAAGAACCGCACACGGGTAAGTTAAGATTTGTTAATGGATGAATCAATGATTCAGAAACCACTGATTATGTTTGCTACTCTTTGTAGTAGTTCAAACATGGCATGTCTATCAGTGATGGACAAAGAAATTTTAAGCTTGAAAATGAGAACTTGTGTCTGCATTAGCAATAGGACGAGTTAGCTAAAGGTAAAGGAGGGTAAGTAAAAAACTAATACTCAATAGTTAAGCAAAGCACAAATTTTGCTACTCAATCAATACTTTGGTTGTTCTATCTAGAGGTTTACTATAGATAGACATACAAATTTTCCTTTAATCAATCTTGTAACCTTGAATGTCTGGTGTTATCTGACCTTGTAAACATATTGATTATATTCAAAGCATCATATTCCAGAATTATTTTCTTTAGACCCCTATTGTGAGCGAATTATAAGGATTTTTAAGAAGACCCCAAATCCCATCCTCCTCAGGTAAACACTGGCACTTTGTGATCTCACAATTGATTAATTGAGATATTATAAAATACCCCTCATTTTATTTCAAAATTTTGCGATGGGTTTATATTTCGTCACAATAAACACAGATATTCCGTGGAAATATCCATTGCAATTTGTATACAGCAATTCGTCGCAAAATCCACGCAATTTCTGACGAAAAAAGTCTCATCAGTGATGGAAAGGTTTGCTCACATATTTGTGACAAATACAGTCGCTGGAAAATATTTATGTCACAAATTCTTAAAATTTGCAACCACATAATATTTGTCGTAATTTTGGATGATCTTGCGACAGAACGGTGACGGGATTGGCGACCCGGTTTTTCACAACAGAAATTTTGGTAAATTTTTGTCAGAATTGTGTGCTCGTCGACGTAAATGCCATTGCCAATGCCCGTTGTAATAGCTCTATTTTTTAGTAGCGACCTACCAAAAAGTCACCTATTCAAGCTCCCTAATCATCACAAGCCGCAACTCCATAGCCTCCCATATTGGATCCTTCTGTCACAACATCATCAAAATTGATCTTAGAGCATTTTTCTTTCTGGTGTAGTCCATCTTTTTACACAGTCATGGGTTCTTTGGAAGGAGTGGGATAAAACATCTTGCTATGTGATTTCCCAATCACATGAATATAGTCCATGATATGAATATGTTGACTTTCAGGATAAAACAAGTTATCTTCATGAATTTGTTTATTATGCCAAGTCCATAAGAACTAGCGGTTAAAATAAAATATCCATCTACTTCTTAAGGCGATAATGGCGTTGTGGGCTAGTGAGATTGGCTAGAAGCTAGTTGTCTCAATTTGATATAATGAAATTATGTGGAGTGTTCCTCTCGAAAATGCTTCCCCATACTTGATGTGCTTTCATGCAATCATGTAACACATTAAGGGTTTTTTTTTATTGTCAGATAGGTTTTACAAAACATGGGGACCCCTCACCATTTTTACATGTGACTTCTAATAGGAAGACAATCACGAGTAATGAGCCAAGTGAGTTTGGACCTTTGAGGGGCTTTGCCACTTCCAACCAACTTTTCAAATTTGATGGATGTAACATCCCATATGCATTTGGTCTGTTAACTTTTTATGGTAATTAAGCGTAACATAAAACAATAATAAGTATTGTATTAAATAAACTTGTCTCTTTGGCTTAGTTACTTAACCAACTTCTTATAGTCAAAAGTATGAGTTAACTTTTTCTTTTAACTTAATATGCTGAAATAATCAACTTAACTCATTTAAGCATTATGCGATTCAAAAGCATTGTTTACTTATATGTAAATTGGGTACACATGCTAGAACTTCAAATCATGTAGAAGAAGTTATCTACTCTCCTAGGGTCCCACACTTTTAATCAAGGCACCACAACTTATTATAAGTGGATTTAGGCCTTTCAAGAACACCAAGTTCTCAAATAACATCAACACCCTAACCATAACATTTTCCTTAAGTTAATTAGGTTTAAAGAGGTAACCTCTTATTATATATCATTAGATAGAGTGATTTGTATATCAAGTAATATCATAAAAAGTTCACAAGTCCATTGTATGAAAATCAGTCAAGAAGATAGACTATACTGTTAAACTGACACTAGACAGCCTTGACCGTGTCAAAAGCTGGGAATGTATAGCTCTACCAAAAATTATAATATTTAACATGATAAAATAGACATCTTAAGCTTTCCAACAAGGTATAATATGAGTCATTTGATTAAGTATGGCCAGAGTTACGCAACTCAGAAGACAACTGTTTTAGATTGGTCTCTGCTGGCGAGTCATCCATCTTCATGGAATTTTGTAAAAATTTCATAATACATCAAAATTTATGAATTTTGGATATTTTAAACTATACTCTTTAAGTTTCCTAAAGACATATTTTTTTTCTTCAATTGGATTTGTATAACTCAAGTTATGAATGTCAAAGTCAATCGCTTAAATTGGACTTCCAAAAACAAGGCAGTGACTTCACGAAGAAACTGGGAATGGTTACGTTATCTATAAATCCTAAGATTTTTCATAATTAAAGATCTTTGAGTTATCTTTACATAGGTTCAAGTTTCGGTCGATTTGGACCATTTTAGCTCAAGTTTTGTCTATTTGACTACATTATGCTCACTATTAAGTAAAAAGAAACTTCATGTAAGACCTTTTCACGGGTCTCGGGTTTGGTCTAATTAGGAAACCTTCAAAGCTTATTTTGCCACCTAATAGACCAATCTTCATTATATATATATATATATATATATATATATATATATATATATATATCTTTGACACCAGTGTCAAACTTTAAAATTTGACACCAAATCCTAATCGCTGATTTTCTTCAATCAACGGTTTATAATTTTGCCCAATCAAACTCATTAATTAATTATTAATTCTCAATAAATGATAATTGTTGATTTCGACCAATCAACGGTTATGATCTAATGTCAAATTTTAAAATTTAACAACAGTGTCAAAGGATCCTACACACACATATATATATATATATATATATATATATATATATATATATATATATATATATAGGTAGGATCTTTTGACACCGGTGTCAAATTTGAAATTTGACACCTCACCTGAGAACCATTAGATAAAAAAAGATCAACAGTGTCACATGTTTACAAATCAAGCCGTTGATCTTTTTTGATCTAACGGTTCTCAGATGAGGTGTCAAATTTGAAATTTGACACCGGTGTCAAAATTGATCCTACCTATATATATATATATATATATATATATATATATATATATATATATATATATATATATATCTATTAACATCTCATTCAAAATTCATCCATGGATCTATTACTTAGGCATCAATTAATTATTGAATCCAAAGTTCATATTGAATTATCAAAGTGTAACTTAACTCCTTTTGAGTCATTCCATGACAAAATGCACTATTTTTACATTATTTCATCTATCACTTAATATATACCAAAAGTTCTTTAATCAAAAGAAAACATTCATAATAATCTATCATGTCATCAACTTAGCTCAATATTCAAATACAAAACATCAATCAATGATATAATTTACATCATGTACCTATGGATTATATCACTTGAATTACAAACCATAGCCTAAGAAATTGAATCTAAATATACATGCCGTTTTTACAATTATTTAACATAATTGATTATATAAATGTATTCTCCAAAATATATAATGTCTCGACAAGTGCATCCAAAAGTGCTATGCATGCTCCTTTTCCTTTGAAATGTTAGTATCTCCGCTTTGACAACCTGAAATAACATAGCTCCAAACGGGGTAAGATAAAAGTCTCCGTAAATTAAAATTCATTAGAGATTCTCCACTCTTATGTTCACTTTCTACATAAAAATTTAGAATACATGGCATAATAGCAACATATAAATAGAGGAAATACATAATTGATTAAACTTGTGTACCCTGTGCACTAGGATCACTCCAATGAACTGTACCTCAAAGCAAGTGTCTGTACGGAACTTCCAAGAGTCGTACCTCTTGGTATTAAACCCCAAGGAAGTCCATACATGTATTCAACTAACCAACAAAACAAAACAATCAATTCATAGCATAAAGCATTGAATTGTATAATGGTTCATACATTAACCCTACAATCTAGCCCCTAATACTTATTCATTCATCTATACACAATGCATAATAAGTTCTATATGAATGCGATTGTGTCACACAATTAACAATTAACCAATCATTCAAGCAACTAACGAACACTCCCTAGGAGTATGTCGTGGAACACTAAGTGAGACGAGTCTCAAGTTCCAAGAGTTTGTCTCTTGTAGACTTGTTCCTCAACTTATTCCAAGCCTTTCCTTTGTTCCAAAAACATGTAAAACACCAAAATTTCAACACTTAGAAACCTAATTAAAGGAAGCACAATCAATCAATAATCATATAAATCATGAATTTTGTAAGCCAATAGCCTTAATTCTCCAAGAATGTGGATTAGGCAACTTACCCCTATTTCTTGAATTTATCAAGAATGCCCTCATTTGCTCAAAGTTGATTTATGGCTACAAAATAAAATTTATATATTTATGGCTCCATAAACAAACAAAAAGGGTATAGCTTGAGACCATAATGGAACAATAGTAAAACTATGTTCCCGTAACAACAATATTGTAGTAATTTAACCTCCATTTAAGGTCCTTTGAAATCTGAATTAGCTTTAGGTGTCGTCAGCAAAGTCGTAGCTCTTTGTCTAAGATTTCTGAAACATTAAAGAATATAAAATTTCATTAACTGTAGCTCACAATATGAGAAAAATATTGAAACATACCCAAATCTTATGACAAAACCATCATCCTAACTTCACGTCTTATTTAAGCTACTCTAATATAAGCATTTTATTTTGTCTTATTCTCAAAAAATTTAGGCTAGAGTCTTTACCTTTACAAAACACCTTAGAATGGTTAAACCCGATATATGTAGCTTTAGATATGACCAAAACTCCAAAACAGGGTTAGATTCCGTGATAGGACAACTATAGTACTTTCACGTTCAATTTAAGGTCCTTTAGAGCTAGAATCATGTCTCAACATCTTCATTAAAGTTATATATGTGTTTCTCATCTTTTCATCGAGCCAAATAACATCAAAATCCATGGTGTGAATCTCAAAGTATAGCCATATTATCGAGACTATACTGATTTCCATGATAGCATTATTGCAGAAACTTTAAGCTCATTTTCCATTCATTTAACTATGAAATTAGGATTCAAACCTCTGCATCAAAATTGTATACCTGCTTCCATGCTTTTCAAAACACAAAAGAATGTTCAAATCCATGGTGTGTAACCTAAGATATGAGCGAAGATGTAAACAATGTTCAATTTTGATGAAAATAACGAGTGCGAGATAGAGGAAGAAATTCAAAAGGAAATGTGGGTGTTTTACCTTGGCCTAAGCTCTGGTCATGAACGAGAGAAAAGAAACATTCTCTAGGACTTGAAGAGAAGAGGAACCATAGGAAATAGAGAGAAAGCAAAAATCAGATATTTTCCTTTGGAAGACTTAGCTCATAAGTTATATGATCTCTAATCATATGCAACCAAGCTCATCTAAGCTTATTTACACCCTCGCATTAGAACATTTAATTTTTAATCACACCCTTCAATTTTAAACATAAGGATAACACATTGAGTTCATAAAACTCATGTATGATGAATTACATAATATTAATTCTAAGTCCTGAATAACTTTTGCTTAATTGCACTTTTGCCAGAAACTTTTGGATATTTTCTCTTTGCCCCCAAAATAGGACTTAACTGAAAAATAAGTTTTTCACCCAATTTAGCCTTTCAGTAAACATATTAATTCCCTTTTAAATTAATTAAATTTGTGTTATTATAATGGATGTTCATGTTGTCAATTTCCATCATATTCTAGTAGGCTAGCTTAACAATCGAGCCATTGGATAAATAATTCTTCCAATATAAGTGATTAACCTCATGGATAACCGGGGGAGGGAATTCTTGAACTATGTTCAGGGTTTTTTAGGGAGTAGTTGCATAAGTAACCCTAATCCCATGTTTGAGGTTGAATGTTGACATGGTCACTAAGTTTTAATTCAATATATAGTCCCCAAGGACATGTGTGAGTAAAATCAGTAAGTTTTTTAGGGAGACCAGTCAATCTCAATATATAGTCCATGTGTGAGTAAAATCAATAAGTTTTTTAGTGAGACCAGTCAATTGATCTGGCCAGAATAACATAGTTTTGTTGCCAGTTTTCCACTTCAAATTTGAAGAAATGACTCTTGATTTCCCACTACTAATTTGATCCCACATTTTTTTCATAAAAAAACTCGTAGGAAATCTATCTTCTCCGGACACTTTTGTATCTCCCATTTGGAAGATAGCTCTCTTGATTTTATACTAAGAATAACACAATTGGAGAAATGAATGAACATTACTATCAAAAAGGGACCATGTGTGATTAGTTGTGGTCCATTCCTTACTGTGAATATCTTTCTTAAAGAGAATGACAAAGAAGTCTCTAGCAAGATGGATTGGATTGTTCTCTTCTCTGATTGAATGTCCACTCTTATTTTTTTAGCTCCTTACTCTTGTTACATCCTCATTCATGAAACAACGATTTCTAGACTGAAGGTTGTTTGGATGGGCTTTTGCCCTCCCAAAAGCTGTTTTTTTTTAAAACAAAAGTGCTTCTATTTTTTTTTTTTAATGTTTGGATGTTAACTTAAAAAATAAGCAGAAGTTAAAAAAAAATTAAAATCCTCCTTTTTCTAAAAGTTAAAATTTCTTACTTCTGGGAAAAGGAGAAGCAAAAGCCACTTTAACCCATCAGTTTCCTTCACCGTTTCCATCTTCTTTGTTCAGAGAAAGGAATGTCGGCGTCTCCGATGAAGGCGGAGTCTCCGGTGACAGTGGCGGCGGTTGTGACTCCGTGCCTTCATACCTTCTTACAAAAAATTGATATACATCAAGCCATCAACCTTCATTAACTTGTCATGATGAAAATACATCCAACCAACAATTCCAAAACTGGATTTTCACAAAAACCCAAAAGGAAAATTCTGAAAATCAAGATCTTGGAGTTGAGTACCATGCCGTTAAAGCACGTCCTCCGCCACGGATACTATTGAAAACGACCATAACAAACAAGTTTTTGAAGTGGGGTGGGTGTTCCTTGTGATGGGTGTCTGAGGGTGTGGGCTGTGTGTGCTCAATGTAAAGATATAATTTTTTGTGGTTTGTTAAGGATGGCTGAGGCAAAACATGGATGTTTTTGAAGTGAGTTTATCATGTTTTTTAAGATTATGGTGTCGGTGAAGTGTGTTTGGGGACACCGAGAAGAAGAAGCCATGGCACAGTTATAGGTCGCCGATGATTTTATTATTAGGAAGTGCTTTTTATTTTAATATCCAAAAAATAATTTTACTTAAAAGCACTTTTTAAATATTACATCCAAACACAAAATAATTTTAACTTTTAAATAAAGTTCTTTTAAAAAAAACAACTCATAAAAGCTCATTTTTTTAAAAGCCCATCCAAACGGACCCTTGTGTGCCACAACTCCTCCTGATGTAAGACTACCTCCAACTCCTTACACAACTTGCAATCCTGACATTCTAATCACAGATGGAAAACAATATACTCTTTTCTCCTTAACACCCTTGATATATATGAGCTAAGAAAATATTTTTCTATGAAGACTATTACCAAAAACCTATATGTTCTAGGATTGAAGATGGTTGTGGGTGGATAAAATGAGGGTCCAGTTACAACTTTGGAAACCATAAAATCCACAAACTACCCAAGAAACCATCAACAACTTCAACTATGGATCCCATTTTATGAATTATAACTTTGACTTTGTTGCCACTGATTCTGGGCTCGAGAATAATAGTTATGTACTCTACTCTGGTTCCAAATGAGATAATTATTTAAAATAAATTGGAGTTCACAAACTCAAGTGTAGCTCACCTTGAACCACGGAACTATCATAAGGAAATGTTATTTGCTTGGAGTTTTTCGTTTTCTTAATTCAGCGTGTTGAAGTTGGATAATTCACAAACTTTCCTTTGGATTTGCCTTCAGGATGCACATAGGGAAGCCTTTCATACTCCACTCTCTTTTTTCCTCCTTCCAACAAGTACTTAACTTTCAATGACTTTGACAAATTGAGTTCTATGCAAGGTCTTGCAAAACGGCTTTTTGATTGCTCGAATGTGGTCCTATCAATTCTAGTAACTTTTCCCACCCAATTACCCATCATCCTAAAAAAGAGGCCTTCATGAAATTCACTTGGGATATTAGGGAATCTTACCCAAGCCGTGACCTTCGTGATATTGACTTTTTTTAAGAGTGTCCTTCAATTTTAAGGAGTTGAATTTCCCATTTCATTATATCTTCTTCATCATCCTCACCGTTGTGCTTAGTGAGATCTCCTTCCAAGATTTCCTTGGACAATTAACATCATTTTCCCTCCATGTTCGTGTTGGAGAAAATCTCGTCCCCATATTCATCTTGGTGCTTCTACTTGGTATGTTCTCCTCTTCACGGCCCCTGGTAGATTTACTATTTGTTCCCTTTACTAGGGGCTTTTTCAATAATTTTGATTTATTCAACTTGATTGTAACTAAGAGACATAAGCCTTTTATTAAAATTTAATTCTAGTTATCTTTAAAAACATCATTCATGTCATGTTTACCAGATAAATCTAAAAATTATACTACAAAAAAAAAAATAAGAATAGAATTTAATTTTGATGCATTACACATGTATACGATGATAATGACATGGTATCGTATTATTCAAACAAGTTTAACATCTAAAATAAATGAAATTTTATTCTATACAAGATTGGATAATTAGTATAAAAACATTTTAATTGACAGGTTAAGAAACATGTAAAAGTAAAAATTAGTTAAAAAAACTGCAAAATCTTGATCATAAAAATATAGATGCAAGGCTACTTAACCAAAAAACATATCCCATCTTAAAAATAACTACTGACACAAGTCAGATTCAAGTGCAATCATTGAAATCACTCATTGCAGATTACAAGCTACCATAATGAAAAGGAAAACCTCACGTTTAACTTATATAAGCCTCCATCAAAATTATAGAAGAATAACAATCTCAAAAGTTCTAAAATAACCAAAGATACGAAACTTCTAGGTCATTCTTTGTGCTGCTTCCTTTGCAAGAAGCCTTTCCTTCGCCTTGGTTTTGGCTTGGGATTTGGAACCCATAATCCCACCACCCCACTTCTTTCTGTATTCATCAAACTTGTCATTGAAGTTGGCCTGAAAAGAAAAACAAGACAACATGGATTCAGTTGATTTCATTGATTAAGAGTATTAAACACAACACACTTGAACAATTAAAACTCTAAACCACCTTAATAGCCTCTAAAATTCTGCTGAACTCCAATTTGTCTTCATTCTTGACAGTTGTCAAGCACAAAACTGATGCAGTCTTCTTATGGACGACCTGTCAAAATGGCACATCAATTGAACAAGTCATAAACTATAAATTCACATGTCAAAGTTCTGATACTATTTAACAATAATTACCGTTCCCAAGCGTGCTTTGCCCTTGACAATGCAGTAGGGAATTTCCATCTTTCTGCACAATGCTGGAAGCCATACAACAAGCTCAATTGGGTCAACGTCATGGGCAATCACAACAAGCTGTGCTTTATTCTGCCAGGGAAAAAGATAAAAACTGTTAGTGCGAAATCACAAGACATGGACATGAGAGAGTAAATGAACATTCATGCTAAGGCACAAGACCTGCTCGATAAGGTAGGTAACGTGATTCAAACCATATTTAACAACAATAGGCTTCTTTGCCTCAACAGGTTTTCCATCAGCCTCTGCTTGAGCCCTTTTCAAAAGACGATCTTTCTTTTCAGCCTTATCCTCAGGCCTGTACTTGAGGAGCATCTTGAAAAGGTTTGTCGCTGCATAGTACATTCAATAAAAAGCAATTAGCACAAACTGAAAACAATCACAATTCACAACCAATCCGCACTAAAACAAAAAGCAAAATTAACAACCATCACATAGAGTATCCTGGATATACAGCAACAATCCCCAAACAAATAATGCACATCACGAACTTACAAGTTGCCAATCCAAGAACCATAACCAAAGATTCACAAGCTCACAACGATTTAAACTAAAAGCTACGAAGTTTCCTACCATTATTAAACCTATCAACTACCATTTCAAGGCACTCAACAAAATGAACAATTTGAGCTAGATCCAATCCAAATTAAATAATTACTAATACGCACATGATGCTATCAAAAGTCATAAACATATATAACAAGTAAAAATTTACACAACCTTAGCTAACACAACAATAAAAAGGAATAAATGAAATGTTTTGTGAAGGTTAAGGCCAAGCACTGAGTACTCTACAAATATTTCAAAAAACACTATTTTGATGCCGACCCATTAAAATACTTGGCTCGAACTGCTAACATGATCTATGCAGAGAATGCACTATGTTCAACACCAATTACAAAATCAAAAGCATCCCATTTGGGATCATTACCAAGATTTTTATCAAGTGTCTTGGTGAATTGGTTGAGAGCTGGTGGGACCTTCAACCTCTGCTTGAGGATTCTCTTCTTCCTCTGGATTTGAACGGTCTTGGGCCATTTGACGAAGCGAGTGAGGTCTCTCTTAGGAGGTAAAGCCCCTCCGATCCCGAACTGCTTTGGACGCTTCTCGAACAACGGGTTCACCACCTTCTCCTGAGAAAACAAAAAAATCACGAATCTCCATCATTCCAATATAAAAAAAAAAACACAAAAAACGAACACCATATCAAACCTTAACTGAGAATGAACCTAAGCTACGTTACACACCTGCTTCTTCTTGGCAGCAACCACTGGAGCTTTCCCCCCTCTTTTTGGAGCCTGTTAAGTCAACACAAACACAATCTTGTTGATGCATGAATCATACATATATATTCATATCCAAACGGCAAATAGAGAGAGAAAGAGGGGTCTCACCATTGCTCTGTGTGCTGTTGTTGCTGAAGGTGAAGATGAATGGAGACTTACCACAATGCCAAAAACCCTAATGTTTCAGCTGCGAGCTGAACTTAAAAACATTAATGTAACCCTAGGGCTTGGAATTGCCGGGTCAGGTTACATCCAGACCCGTCTGAATGACCCAAACTGTTTCCGGCCCAGCTCACCAAATGTATTGGTGCTTTAATTTTTTTTTTAATGTGGATTAGCTGTGAATGAAGGTGTTTTGAAAAGTATTTATACTTACCAAACTCCTTTGGCACATGTGCCCTAGAGCATGTATCCTTTTATCAGAGGTCTCGAATCTGAGCTCTGTGAATGGAAAAAAAGAATTTGGGAGAGCCACCCTAAAAGAATCCTAGAATGCTCGAGTTGGGATTAGTTTTCGGTTACGACCGGATATACATTAGATTACTCAAAAAAAATAAAAATTTATAGTTATGTTCATAATCAATTTTTAAGAACATTACTGATTTGTGTTTAATATGTTAATTATGAACTGTTCTAACATAAAAATATTAGGAAAAGAGTTACGGAGCAAGTGAAGAAGTTATTTTGTTGAGATCGAAAGGGTGTTTTTATGATCAAAGATGTCAAAGTCAAATAAATGAGAATCGCATGAAAGTGGTGTGACTGGATTGAAAATCAATCATAATAACATTAGTTTTATGTTTACATATATTAAATGAGGGGTTTTATAATTCTCTCATTTAACATGAGAATTTAAATTTTCCTACACACCCTTCAATTTCTGTGCCAACGCGGGTCGTATACATAATTTTTCCTAACATACAGGTCCACATGTTTTTTGTCTCTATAATATGAGAATTCAATTCTCATGTTGAATGAGAAATATAAAACTAGGGGTGATAATAAGGCCAGGGGCCTTATGCCTGGCCCGTTTCGGTCTGGCTCGACCCGTCTTTTTTAATTATTGGACCCAGATTTATACTCATGAAAAAACTTTTTTATTTAAAAGGCCTCAGGCTTCTATAGCCAAGCCCCGGCTTTGAAGCCTTGGAGGCTGGTCCGTATACAATAAATTTATTTATTTATTATATTTTTATATTAATCATTTGAGACAGCGAGTGCAACTTTTCATAATTACGAACAATATTTCATAATTACTAACAACGATTGGTAAAGAAATAAGAGATATGAAGATGAAGATATAAGATGTAGAAAAAGAAAGATTAAAAATGACAAAAATAAAAGATGAAGGTAATTCTGTTGCTGATGTTTTGGCAACTAAAGGGAGACTATTAGACACCTGGGATCTACAGCTTTTTCTTGAAGTCCTTATGGATTGCAGAGAGCTGTTTGCTAGAGATTTGATGGGTACTACTTGCCCCAGACTCTGTTTTGTTTCTAGTTCTGTTGTTTTCCCCTTTGTTCAAAAAAAAAATTAAGGAAAAACGACGTAAAGTAAAGTAAATGTGCCGTTGTTATTTTGACTTTTTAATATTAATATGTTTTTTTATTATAAAATAAACAACTATTATTTTCTTACAGAAAAATACATATGAGTGCATGATTAATGTGTTAAATATTGCTGTAAATTGAAAGTTAAGGTTTTATTTTTAATAAATAAACAGGCCATAGGCTTAAGACATGTTTTTATTTTTTGTAAATGAACCAGCCTACAGGCTAATATTATATTCATAATAGGTAACAGGCTAAGGCCAGTCTGATACGTTTAAATACAGGCCTGACCCATTAAGATCAAAGCTCGGCTTGACTCGACCCGTTAACACCCCTATATAAAACCCTTAAATGAAATCTGATTTTGAAATAATAATTTTTATTTGTATTATATTAAAAAAATATTATAGTAAATTGCTAAAACAAGGCACGAAGTTATTTGTGTATATATTTTTTTTTTGGAATAAGGGAAATACAGAAAACTAACTACAGATTCTAAGACTACCAAAGCCTAATTCATCCCGACAACGGAAGGGCAAACACCCGTCAGGGGGTTGATGAAGAATGCACAGGTTCCAGTCTTCATGGTTATGACTAAAGCCTGCGAGCCAGTCCGCTACAGAGTTACCTTCTCTGTAAGTGTAAGTTAATCTCACTGTCCAAGCTTTCGTAATGTAGCTTCTAATTCTAAGGGTAAGAGGGCCTAAAGGGTGCTGGTCACCGCATCCCGACATCACCATGTTAAAGCAACAAGCGAGTCACTCTCCATCCACACTTGTCTGAACCCAGCATGCCAGGGAGTCTCGAAACCATGGAGAAGGCCCCAGAGCTCCGCTTTCAGGGCTGAACCACTGCCTGTGTTCCTGTGGAACCCCAAGATCCACTTGCCATCAGCTCCTCTAATGACTCCACCGCAAGAAGACTTGGAGCCACCAAGCATGCTAGATCCGTCAACGTTAACTTTAATCCAACCTTGAGGGGGAGTCTCCCAAGTAATCGTCCGGTCCATTTGAGCCTCTCCGTGAAGGCCAGTAATGGTCAGAACCTTGTTGGCATTACATAAACTCCTAGCGTAATCCAAAGCTTTCCTGATGATTGGCAGCTGATGAAAAAGCTCCCCTTCAAAGATGAGTTTGTTGCGGGCTTGCCAAATATGCCAGCATAAGATGCCAAATAAAACATTCCAATTGATACCCTGCACAGAGGTTTTAGAAGCGTTTTTAAGATTCCCATCTATCCACCTGGGAAGAGTAGAATGGAAAAACTCTTCATGTCTACTTATAGGAACGAAAGCCTCCCAAATAGGTTTGCTGCTAGGGCAGTCACGAAATACGTGGAGAGTGTCTTCCGTTGCATAATTGCATCTGGGGCATGTAGCATGAGGTGCGATATGTGTTAGCATATGGGTGTCCTAGAGACAATCTTTTGATTAAATAAAGGACACTAGATGTAGAACTTTATTTGTCGCAAATAAATGTAAGCACCATTTATTCAGTTTCATATTGTGTCTCGATATTACTGTTAATATTATATGAATGAACTGGATAAACCCCTTGGAATAGAACAGGTATCTCTTGAGTATCTGTGATGAGATCACGATCATGAGGATTCAAGGATATTGCATGTCTATTCCTAATTATATGTTCCTAGTCTAGAGACACTGAGTTTGGGGATCAGTGATCTCGAGTAAAGACTAGTACGACTTATCTACTTATATATGGATACAAGGTAAAGACCTCATGAGCTGCAGATATGGAGATATCTTAGCTAAAGTCGTGGGTGGACCTATAAGAGTATAGCTCGCACTGAACAGACCCAAAAGAGACTCTATGAGGAAATCTCACAGATAGTGTCATTAGAGTAATCTCTTTATGTTTGGGTGTGTCTTTCCTTAGACCAGAAGTTATTACCTAGACTGTGTTCTTGAAGGCATGTTTTGATTGTATACCTCGTCTGCCTGAAACATGGAGACTCATAGGTATACTGTTGGGCGTGTCCTTAAAGGGCACAGGGCTAGGGTAATAAGCTGAAGGAATTCGTCAAATCTCTGTGAGAGATTAGGTTATCTGTAAACCGGAGAAATCGAGATGACATTTACAGGGACTCGGGAATCTATGCATAGTAAAAGAGATCATGAGATGATCTGCCTTTAGAGTCAGTAAATTGAAGATTCCCTATTTCGAATAAAGCTTACCCTAAACCGCAGGGGTTGATACATTTCCTTACCCTAGGTTAATGGGAAGATAACCGAGACGAAGGGAAATACATACGGTAACCAAATATGTGCAATAGGATGATCAAGTCATTAATCTGACTAGTTCTGGGGCAATAAAGCATTGCTAGTGCTCTGTGTTGTCATTAATTGGGATGTGGGCTTGTTGGGCCCAAGCCCAGTTATGTCAGTAGCTAAGTTGGACCTAATGGGTCACACACTAACACCTTGTAGTTATGATGGACTAGCTTTAAAGGTATTGGGCCTAATAATGTTATTAGCCCAAGAAGCTGTTTGGAAGCCCACCTAAATGGGTGGGTGGTGCATGGAGTTTAGTAATGGGCTTGGATAGTCCAAGCCATTACCAATTAATTTAATTAGTTAAATTAATAATCAAATATTTGAATTTCGAATTTTGAATTTGAAATTGGAATTTAGAATTGGAATTTCGAAATTCGAATTTTGAATTTGAAATTTGAATTTTAAAATTTGAATTTGAATTTGAATTTTGAAATTCGAATTTTGAATTTGAAATTTGAAATTTTGAATTTTGAATTTTGAATTTGAATGTTTGAACGTTTGAATTCAAGTGTTTGAATTCGAATTTGAATTGGTTTTGAAAAAGTTGTTTCATTACAAAAGGATAAGACAGGATCTTATTGGAGCATATTCCTTGGATGAAGAAGCATCTTTGGAGGCTCTCCCTAGGCTGTTTGGTGCGCCACTTTTAAGTGATAAGAGTGTTATCTTATCACTTAAAACAAACCTCCATTCAGATTTGGTGGTTGAGGGAATCAGTGGGTAAGTTGATTCAAATTTTGAATGCAACTGCTCAATGTATTTGGACCCTTTATAGGGCTGAATTATGCGCATGAAAACTATATACTATATGATAGTTTATGAATTTAAGTTTAAATTAATTTGAATTTAAATTCATGTGGATAAGATTGGAGGTTGTTGGCAAAGTTTGTTTTGCAACAGCTCCACCTTATCACACTGTTTCATGCGCAACTTTCAAAGAAATTTGAAAGTTTGTTTTTCATTTTGAATGAATGAATTCCCTCCTCCTCTCCAAAGGGTGCGCATAAATAGACATGTTCCTCACCTTAGGTTTCATTGAAAAACCAAGCCAACTCTCCTCCTCTATGCACCATTCTGTAGGGTAGCTCAGTACACCTTTCCAAACAGGATACCTGGCCTCCACCTTCACCACTTGTGCGCATAGCAAGCCTCATTGTGGTGTTCATCTGGTGGCTTTCAAGAAAGAGTTCTTGCATCATAGACGAACGGTGGTGTGGATCACCATTAGAGGGTTTGAACCCTTCAAGCCTGACATCTCATCTCCCTGACTGATCAGGCCAAAACAAGGTAACATCATGCTGTCTTAAAGCATGAACCTATGAGTGCATGTATGTTCCGCAGTAAAATTTTTGTTTTACACCTTACATGCATCGGCCTTCAAAGGCCAGTTTACTTTCAATATGACGTTCCGTCCTTCTGGCATTGGTCAACAGGCTCCCACCCTTCAGGAGCCAGATGAAGGACCTAATGCGCTGGGGCCCATTCCAGCCCCACACCTGCTTCCAATTGCTAAGGTGGCTATCCTGCTGGTGGTCCACCAAAGAGTAGTACGCAGTTTTAATGGAGAAAGTGCCATCCTGAGCGTGGTCCCACACTACTCTATCATGACCATGACTTGGCGTAGGAGGGATCATGGAAGCAATCTTGCTGCACGCCTCCTCATCCAAAGGACGGATTGGAGGAGGGGCCAATTCCAATTACCACTCCCCGTCACAAAATTATTCACCGTCAACTCGAGCTGATCCTCAAGAATGGGAGCCGTGGAGTGCTGATTCAAGTGAGCACAATTGGGAATCCATCTCTCGGACCAGAACTTGGTTCTACTCCCATCACCGAGTTGGCTGCTCGAACCGTCAATAATGTTGGGCCAAACTTTGACAATCCCCTTCCAGATGAAGGAAGAGTTGCGGTTAGCCTTAATTGCAGGAACCAGGTCATCCCCCATTTTGTACTTATTCTTCAGGACCCTCACCCAAAGATCGTTGCCTTTCGTGAGAAGCCCATGCCCCAGTTTCATCAAGGTAGCTTGATTAGTTTTCTGGGCTTGGCGCAATCCAAGGCCACCATCCTCCTTGCAACAACAGACCTTATCCCATGCAACAGCATGGGTCTTCCTCTTGTCAGGAGTGGACCCCCAAATGAAATCCCTCACCCTTTTGTCTAACTCCAAGCACACGCGGGTAGGGAGGGGGCAAGACATCATGGTGTAAAGAGGCATAGCTGACAGCACTGAATGGGCCAGGGTAGTTCTTCCTGCTAGGGATAGGGTCGTTCTCTTCCAAAAGCTCAGCCTTTGGTCCATTCTCCTCAGGATATGCGAGAAAGTAGATGAAGTAACTTTACCATGAACCAAAGGGATTCCCAAGTACTTGCCAAGGTCAAGGGTAGTGGAGAACCCCAGAGACTGAGAAATGGCAGCAGTGCAATTGTGATTGATGTTCTTGGAGAAGAAAATCCTAGTTTTTTCTCTGCTAATACGTTGTCCCGAGGAGGAGCAGAAGCAGTCAAGAACTTGCGAGATAATGTTAGCCTGGTCCAGGGATGCCTCAGCAAAGAGGAGCAGATCATCCGCGAAGAATAAATGGGATATCGGAGGACCATTCTTCCTAAGGATGACCGGTTTCCAAACATTCTTATTACAAGCTTCGTTGATGAGGTGGGCAAGCCTCTCAATGCAAAGCACAAAAAGGTAGGGAGAAAGTGGATCTCCTTGCCTTATCCCTCTTGTTGGCTTGAACTCCTTAGTTGGACGGCCATCCAGAGGACGTTCATAGTGCTGGAGGTGACACACTCCATGATGAGATCAACCGCCTTGGCCGATAAACCAGTTGCGCTGAGAGTCTCTCTAAGGAATGACCAGCTCACCCGATCATAGGCCTTCTCCAGATCCACTTTGATAGCCATCCAAGCCTTCTTGCCTTTCTTGATTCTCATGGAGTGGAAGATCTCCTGAGCAATGATGATGTTATCCGACCCCTGTCTACCCTTGATAAAGCTACATTGATTAGGTTGCACAAGAAGGTTCATGTGGGGTCTCAAACGGTTGGACAGGAGCTTAGTCACAATCTTGTAAACCACATTACATAAGCTAATCGGTCTGAATTGTTTCAGGTGGGAGGGATTGTCAATCTTGGGGATAAGACAATTGAACGTCCGGTTGATCTCTCTAATTTTTTCAGGGCACGCAAAGATGTCACAGATAAGAGTAGAAACAGACGGGCAGATTTTACCCCACTGGGTCTGGAAGAAAATGGCTTGTAGGCCATCAGGACCTGGCGCTTTATACGGATGCATTGCAAAAATGACATCTCTAATATCATTTTGAGAGGGCATAGCTTCCAAGCAGCGGAAAGACTCCTGCTCGATCAAGGGAAAGCGGTTTTGGAGGGCCCAAGTTGGAAGGTGGACCTCGCTGCTAGAGTAAAGGCTCTCAAAAAAACCCACCACCATATTTTGAGGACCTCAGGCTCGGACACCCAAGTGTTATTGTCATCAAGGAGCGTCACGATCTTGTTGGTTCTACGCCTGATCAAAGTTGTTGTGTGATAAAAATGAGTGTTCCTATCACCATAGACTAGCCAATTGCACCTGGACTTTTGGAACCAGTTAAGTTCCTCTTGGAGATAGATGTGGTTGAGCTCATCCCAAAGCTCGTTGCGCAGTCTCTCCAAACCAAAGCTGGGATGGTTGCTAAGCTCTTCCTCCACACCCCTGAGACGGGCATGAATTCTGAATTTTCTGTTAAGGTGAGCCCTAAAGATGTTGCAATTCCAATTGGATGCCTTGTTCCTGAAGCTGTCACAAGCGGTCATCCAGAGAGTGGTGTTTGACCAACAGCTATCAACAACATTCTCAAAGCTCTCGCAGGTAAGCCAGGAAGCAAGGAAGCGGAAAGGTCTCTTGTCCCCGGCTCCTCTACGAGTAAAATTATCGCCAAGGAGGATTGGGCGGTGATCAGAACTGAAGAAGGGGAGGTGCTTGACAGTCCTCGAAGGGAAGCACGTGATCCAGGCGGTGTTAGAGAGGGCCCGATCCAGTCTTTCAAGGAGCTGGCCCCTCTTCCAAGTGAAGCTGGGCCCCGAGAAGCCCAAGTCGAGGCGATCAGCCTGCCTGGTACACTCTCTGAATTCCCTCATTGCACCCTGGCAAGGAGGAGCTCCACCTTTCTTCTCCGCAGAACTAAGATAGGCGTTGAAGTCTCCTACCAGGACCCAAGGCATGTTGCTATCACAGTTAAGGTCGGGAATAGACTCCCATAGAAGTCTTCGTTCCACACGTCTGGGGCTAGCATAGATGAAAGAGACGAGTTCCTCTTTCCCGGTGGCCGCCCAAATGACTCTCGTATGGATGAACTGATGGTTAGTTGCCAACACCGTAACAGAAACATCACAATTATTCCAGAGAAGCCAGAAACCACCCGAAAACCCGATTGGGTCCTGCTTGAACCACGAGTCAAAGCCAAGGTTTTTGATCCTCCGAGCTGCTTTCGTACCACCAGTTCTGGTTTCCATCAGAGCTAGGATTTGAAAGTTATACTCTTTAGTGAGATCTCTCACTAGCATAGGTAGGCCTTTTTTACTTGCCCCACGGCAATTCCAGCTACAAATGTTTGTAAAAGACATAATAAAAAATAGGATAGCAAAAGAAGTAACAGACAAAAAGGCTAAACCCATCAGCAAAAGTGAAGGACAAAAAGCAAAAATCAAAGGGTTCAGGGGCACCCATGCAGAAGTCAACTCTGCAGCATAGTAGGGTTTAAAACACCCCCTACTGATACTGTTCCCTGAACTGAGGCTGCTATTTCCTGTTCTTGGAGAGCATTTGACTGCAGGCTAGAGGTATCTGCCTCTTTGTCCTTCGAGGAATTTGAGGTTTCGGCCTCAGTGATGTTTTCCTGTGCCATTATTCATGACAGTCTGGTGGTTTTTAGCCGTTGGGGAATGCGTCTGCATGCTTTTTGCATTTCGGGTAGTGGGTCCTTGGGTGTTATGCATGGGAGTAGGGCCCACGTTACTCTTCTTAGCTTTAGAGTTCTCTGTCGCAGCTTTTCCACAAGGAGCGCTTCCCAAATTGTGGGCAGGACCTGGTTTCCTATCATGGTTGGCCTTCGGGGTCAACTTCTTCGCAGCCGACACAGGCCTGGCCTTAGCCTCCTTAGCAGACACTTGTAAGACAGCAGCGTTCGCAGGAGCCTGATGAGACCTCGAAGAGGTCACCTGCACAGGAGGTTCACCAGAGTGTTGACCAGGATTGCCACCAGAGGTCGGAGCTGCTTGGCTCACGGTGGTTTGGGGGGATTGCTTCCCCTGAGTATTCTGAGGACGCTTCCCTTTGGTTTTCCGTTGAAAAACCATCCAGGCTCCAAAGGCTCCATCGTCCCCCAGCTTCTGAACTTTGTCGCAGGGATCGTTGTGGGGGTTCCCTTGGTTACCTTCGTGGTTTTCCTCTGGAACAGGCGCCTCCATTTTTCTCCCACCACACTGGTCTCTGCGATGGCCATACTGCCCACATTCAAAACACACAAGGTGAAGGCCTTCATAGGCAGCGTGGTAGACCTTTCCTCCAGCCTTGAACTTGGATAGAAGGCTTTTCCTCAAGTCCACTTCTACGCATATTCGGGCAAATCTTGCTTTATCTGTTCTCTCTTCTATCCCATCTTCGCTTCTTCTGATAGAGTCTTGGTCCACCTTAAGGGGTCTTCCAAAGAGGTTGCTGATTTTCCAGAGGATACGAGACGAATAGTATTCCATTGGAAGGCCTGGAATACGCAGCCAAACAGCAAGGCGTTTGACCGTTTCATCATAAGGATCAAAGAGAGGTCTCCATCTCTGGATGGTAACGTAGTGTCCCGCGACTATCCAAGGTCCTTCATGAAGGACATGATTATAGTCCTGTTGGTCTTTGCACTTGAGCAGCAGATATCCATTATCTAGGTCGATGATCTCATGGCTACCATGCAGGTTCCATAGGTGCAGAAGCCTTGACTTCAGGAACTTGGAGTTCATTTTCTTCCCAAGCATCTTTATGATCAGAGAAGATCGCCACTTCTTACATTCTTCCTGGTGTTCCGCCTTCGTGAGACGAAGTACAGGGCACAGGGGATCTGCTTCTTCATTAGGGTCTTCTTCATGGAGGTTGTCCTCCTCCTCTTCCCTTCTCTGGCGTTGGATCCAGTCTTCGTCTTCACTATCAGAGTTGTTCCCATTCCCATTAAGGTGAAGAAGTTTGTCCCTATAGGATACCACTTTCTTCCTTCCACTATGAAGGGGAAGTTTGTGGCTTGTATCTTCCTTAAAACCGGCCTCACTCGGGTTAGAACCTTCCCCAAGTGCTTTCTCTATCATGGGGTCATCCATGGTATCGTCTTCTACTAAAGCACCTTTAGGTTTCTTAATGCTTCTCGCCCTGAGGTCTTCCTCTTCCAAGGAGAGTTCTCCATCCGCACCTCTCTCCCTCGGCCATCTTTTCACTTTACGATATGATTACATTGAAGACACTCACTTGAGCGCACAATTACCATTTTGTCATGTTTGGATAAAAAAATTATCAGACTGCCACGCTAACAGTAAATTATGCTAAAATATCACGCGACATAATTCGCTACGCAGTATAGCAAATTATACATGTAAATAATTCGCTATATTATGTGTCCCACTACTTTAATGTGTGTGTAGAAAAATGAAATTAGATTATTTGAGATGATAAACATAAATCACTTTTGTTTTTGGCAGAAACCTTTTGTAAGTTCTGATAAAAAGTGAAACGACATAGCAGAAAAGTCGTTTCATCCAAATTACCTTAACTAGATGTACCAACAAGGTAGGCCCCACTCAGTGTTTGCTGCATTCGTACGGCGTCTCTGGCCGGAAACCAAAGTGAAAGTGAAAGGCAGCGAAACCACTATAACAGAGCCTTAACAGCTTTTCCTGAAGAAGAAGAAGAGCAAAATGGACAGCAGAAACGTCGTCGTATGCGACAATGGAACTGGGGTACCTCTCTCTCTCTCCCTCTCCCACATTTTCATTTCATTTCAGATCATTTGGAATGGATCCATTGGATCTCTCCAAAATCCCAATTTCGAATTAACACAAATTTGGTTTATTACTTACTTCCAGAAATGGAATGGTGGTGTTTTCCAACCCAATTTATTATTATTATTATTATTTTTTTATAAATTTTTTCTGATTGCAGTATGTGAAGTGTGGTTTTTCTGGTGAGAATTTCCCCACCTCCGTTTTTCCTTGTGTGGTAGGGAGGCCAATGCTACGTTACGAAGAATCACTCACCGAACAAGAGTTAAAGGTATGACAATCTTTCACTACAAAACTTTCAGTATATGCTATTTTATGGGACTATTGATTTCAAGTTAAATAGTTGTTGGTTAGAGGGTTCTATTGATCTATAACTTGTGGTTGTTATTATTATGGTTATTATCATGTATGTTGTTAGTGATATTGTTTTTTGTTGTTTAGGATATTGTTGTTGGGGAAGGCTGTGCAGACTTGCGGCATCAACTTGATATATCTTATCCTGTAAACAACGGCATCGTGCAAAACTGGGATGATATGTGTCATGTGTGGGATCATGCATTTTACAATGAATTGAAAGTAACTTGCTGGTGCTTCTTTCTAAATGTTCTTTCAACTATGACTTTGTTGATTGTTGTAAATGTAATGCTCATAGCTTGCTCTGGCAAATGATTGATTTTCTTTGACAGATTAACCCTCCTGACTGTAAGATTCTACTCACAGACCCGCCTCTTAATCCCTCGAAAAATCGTGAAAAAATGGTTGAGAATCTATTCTGATACATCTCCTTTTTTGAAAAAACCAAGATAGTTTCTCGTATATTTATTTATTTTAATTTTTTTTTTTACATGATTTGACCTTGCAGGTTGAGACGATGTTTGAGAAGTACAATTTTGCTGGAGTGTTTATCCAAATCCAGGCTGTTCTAACATTATATGCTCAAGGTGCTTATAGAGATGAGTGAAGGTTGATGTTTTGTTTTTTTATAATTATCTCATCCTAATTGCAGTTTACTCTCCATAACTCCTGTTACCATTTTTGGAAAATGCTAACTCTAATTATAGCATATTTATTAATATATCATATATATATATATATATAGTTTTGTACACCATATGAAATTACATATCATAATCTGCAAGGCTTTGTTTATGAAATAGGGCAATAGTTTGGTTCCTTCATCAATATGTGTTCTCTGGCAAACCTGCACTTCATCAATATGTTCTCTCCATGTGCCTTTTTTCAACTTGCACTTTAACATTTCTTTTCTTGTCTCAGGTTTGCTGACTGGATTAGTTATTGACTCAGGTGACGGTGTCACTCATGTGGTAACTAATTAGCATCTATGCTACTTAACTATTATGCTGACTATTACAATGGTTCTTGGTTCTATCCTTATTTTACAATTAGGTTTTTTATTTCCTTGTATATTGCCTTTAATAGTCAATTTTTACCGTATGTCAGTTATATATAATGACAGTGTCGAACTTTACAAGCTTATACCCTTATTGATTTCTATGTTGACCGTTCATAACAAACCTTAGATGAGTTGGGTAGAGTAAGTGAACCAAAATTTGACAATTTCATATATCTTTCTAAATAATATTGTATGTTAATCTTAAGAAATATTAGTAGAGAAATACCTTGTTGCCTGACCATCTTATTGCAAATTTGGTACTGGATGAGTTGGCGGGATTCAAACCTAGTGGGTGCTCATCTGATAACTACGACCGTTACATTTATGTGAGCAACATATTTGCCTTCTTTCAGTTCAGTGCATGAACATCGTCGTCAGTTTGTTTATTTTTCATATTCATGGATTACTAATTTATTTGTTATTAATATATAATCAATTTTATAAGCATGACTTATTTGATGAGAGCTTTAATTTCAATAGTGGATTTGTGAGCTCATCCTTTAAATAGTGTTTAAAGAGTGTTAAGACTGAGTTTACTTTTACATCAGTGTTAATTGATTCAAATCCTATATATATATATAGAGAGAGAGAGGTAGGATCCTTTGACACCAGTGTCAAATTTGAAATTTGACACCTTATCTGAGAGCCATTAGATCAAAAAAGATCAACAACTCTGATTTGTAAGCATGTGACACCATTGATCTTTTTTGATCTAATGGCTCTCAGATGAGATGTCAAATTTCAAATTTTACACTGGTGTCAAAGAATCCTGTCTCATATATATATATATATATATATAAATTGAAGTTACAACAATGAATTTGTGAGAACAATCTAAATCAAAACTGATGTTACACCAACGAATAACTTTTTGTATGATCGTCGTTTATGAAATCTACCATTGATTGAAAGTTTACATCACACATTCCATTCTCATAAAATTTTATATTAACCAAGACTCTTTTGTAATCCATAAATTTATAGTCCAGTATACTTTTCAAATTAAAAAATTATCAACCATTTGATTGCAGGCTTATAGTTTAAATCACTCCCTATTAAACCCCGACTAGCGACGGTAGGGGTGAAGACAATCTTTGTTCACAGCTTACCTTTACATATCTGTAAAGAGACTATTTCCTGGATTTGAATCTATGATCTTTCATTCACTAAGGAGCAATTTTACCATTGCTCCAAGCTTGTCCTTATTTGCATGTTTATTGTTTATTTTATTTTTTAAAATTTTTTCTGCTCAAGACTAACTTTAATTTTTTTTTTTTTTTTTTTTTTTTTTTTTTAATTAAATGGTTGGATTAATAGTCACTCAGTACAAGGGTCATTAAATGGTGTGGGTTTACCAAGCCATGCACCAGTATAAGCAGATCTTGACCCTTTGAAATGCTTTGATGCATTATTTCTATTTCTTATTGAGAATGGGGACCCCTCTTATTTATTTTCTTTTTCCGAGTGATTATAAAGCATAATTTATAATTATGATATACTGATTAATCACCAATTACCATCTTGACACCCAAAATTATGTTGCACCCATGGTTTAAGAAAGCAAAAGGTGGTTAACAGTACAAGTTTAGTATTTTATCATTACTGTGATACTAAATTATTATTTTATAATTATTCATTCCAAAAATTTTAATAATGAAAGTTTTAATTCAGGTTCCAGTTGTTGATGGCTATTCATTCCCTCATCTAACAAAACGAATGAATGTGGCTGGCCGGCATATAACTTCCTATCTTGTTGATTTGCTTTCAAGGAGGGGGTGAGGGATAATTCCTTTCATTTTATTTGCAATATAAGTATGTTGAAAACCTGATTCTTTTATCTTATACTTCTATTCTACTGGAACACAATTTTCTTTCGTTAAGGTATGCACTGAATAGGACTGCTGATTTTGAGACTGTTAGGGAAATCAAAGAGAAGCTATGCTATATAAGGTTTGCAAAAGATCTCTAGCTATGCTTTGGTTTCCTGTGGTCAGTAATGTTTCCTTAATAGCTACATCTATTTTCCTGCAGTTATGACTACAAGAGGGAATATCAGTTGGGGCTTGAAACCACAATCCTTGTTAAGAACTATACTGTAAGTTGATATCCTGAATTTCTTTAAATCTTTGTAGGACTAGTTATGTGTACATGATTATTAATATTGTCGGCAATTCTGGCTGAAATAGTGAAATGGCTTTCCTGAATATAGAGGGACAGAGGGCTCAAGTTCTGCTAATCCTTTAATGTGTTTCTTTTCATATGCTTTTTTGTAACCACATTAATAGTTCTTGTGCCCTAATGAATGTATAATATGTAGTATGTTTTTATTAATATTATTATTACAATTATTATTATTATTGTTGTTGTAGAATATTCTAGATTGTGATTTATCATTTATTGCTTTTTTTATCTGTTCCCTTATTTATTAGTGTTTCTTGTTATTGTAAATAAGTCTCTTAGTTTAATGTTGCTATTTATTTGTGTAGCTCATTGTACTCAATATAAAAAGGACCCATTGGGTCTCAATGAATTAAGAAATTGAGTTATTCAGGGAAAACACTTCTTCATGGTATCAGAGTTGGTTATATTCCATTCTCTTCCCTGTTATGAATTTCTTTTTGAAGTCTTCTTCCTATTCCTTTTTTTTGGTTTTGCCACTGCCAAAGCCAGAATCCTTACCTAGACACCTCCAACCACGAAACCAAGGCCACCATTAGGTTCAGAACAAAATTCCGAGCCAGCCTACAAAAGACCCGTCGCCGGAAACGCCGTCACGCGCCGCCACCAACCTTCAGCCTCGCCGGCACGTGGATCCGTCACTTTTTTCCGGCGATTCTCACCCCGTTCTGATCATCTGCCTCCCCTCTTCCTGTTTTGAGGGTCAAAATCGTATTTGGAGGAACTTTTTTTCTGGGTACCTGTTGTTCGAAAGCCATGGACGCTGAAAGTTCTGAAACTTCGTCTGGAATTTTGTTCGAAATCTCACCCCTTCCCAACTCTTCGTCTTCTGGAGACAACCCAGCGATGCAGATCACCAATCACCGTTTAAACGGTAGGAACTATGTGCGATGGTGTCAATCTGTTAAGTTGTTTATCCAGGCTAAAGGGAAGATGGGGTATCTTGACGGAGAAAAAGGTAAAACCAGCAGAACATGAACCTGGCTATGATGCTTGGGTGACTGAAAATGCTTTGGTCATGACATGGCTGACTAATTCTATGGAACCAGATATCAGTCAAACTTATTTATTTCTTGATACGACTCAAGAAATTTGGGAAGCTGTTAAAGAATATTACTCTGACCTGGGCAATGCCTCTCAGGCTTTTGAACTCAACACCAAGGTGAAAGAATTACGCCAAGGAGGGATGACTGTTACTGAATACTTACTTGGTCTAAAAACACTGTGGCAAGAGTTGGATCTTTATGATAAAGCAGACCTTCAAGGTTTAGAAGCTAATGCAAGATTCAAAAATTATATAGAGAAAAGGCGTTTCTATGATTTTCTTGTTGGCCTTAGTTCTGATCTGGATGATGTTCGTGGAAGAATTTTGGGGCAAAACCCATTACCTTCCCTTGCTACTGCCTTTTCTGAGGTACGAAGGAAGGAGCTTCGCCGAAAGGTAATGTTGGGTGATAAGGACTCTAAGTCCTCTGATGGGTCTGCCCTTGTAGCAAAGAATTTTGTTCAACCTTCTGGGGACTCAAAATGTTCTGACCGTTGGTGTTCTCATTGCAATAAGGGTGGTCACACCCGTGAAAAATGTTGGGAAATTAATGGAAAACCACCAAACTGGAAACCAAAAGGACAAAACAAGAATCATGCTAATCAAGTATCTTCCGAAGATAAGGGGGAGGGGTCTCATGTCCCTTCAAACCATGATGGTGTTTTCCTCTCTAAGGCCCAGTATGAGTAATTTGAGAAATTGATATCTCAACCTGCTGAGGCAACTAGTCATGTTGCTCAAAAAGGTATGACATTCCATGTTGAGCGTAGTAATCGTTGGATCCTTGATTCAGGGGCCTCTGATCACATGACAGGTAATGCAACCTTATTTTGCTCCTATACCCTTTACTATCACCCGTCATGAATAAGAACAGTTGATGAGAATTTCTCCACTATTGCGGGAAAGGGATCCATTAAACTTTCTGAGCATATGATTTTGAACTCAGTCCTTCATTTTCCCTCTCTTACTTGTAACCTCATCTCTATTAGCAAACTTACTGTTGAGTTGCATTGTGTTGCTAAGTTCTCTGCAAATGCTTGTATCTTTCAGGAACAGGACTCGGGGATGATGATTGGCAGTGCTAGAGAGGAAGAAGGGCTCTACTATTTTAAAGAGGATCTATGTGAAAGGAGGATTTTTCCGAACCACTCTCTATGTTTATCAGATGACTGTAATGATGTTTTGTTATGGCATCGTAGGTTAGGACACCCAAATTTTGTTTATCTTCAGAACTTATCCCCGAACTTATTTATCAATAAAAAGCCAAGTTCCTTTCTTTGTGATATTTGTCAGTTTGCAAAGCATTCTCGTGTCACTTGTTGTCCTAAGAAATATCATGAATCTTCTCCCTTTACATTGATTCATAGTGATATTTGGGGACATGCTCGCGAAAAAAATGTCTCGGGTGCTCGTTGGTTTATTACTTTCTTTGATGATCATTCTAGGGTATGTTGGGTATATCTCTTAAAGGATAAGTCTGATGCAGCATCCACTTTTAAAAACTTTCATGCTATGATTCAAACTCAATTCCAGATCTCTATCAAAATTCTGCGAACAGACAATGGTACTGAATATTTTAATTTTGTTCTTGGAGATTACCTAAACCATAGTGGAATTGTTCATCAAAGTTCTTGTCCTAACCTATGATGCACGGACACCGACATGGGACACGACACACCGACACGTTAATTCTAAAAAACGTCATATTTCGACACGTTGGGACACGTTTTGATATTAAATAATTTTTTTAATATATATAATATAATTTATATTTAATACATATAAGAGTCCATAATAAGTCATATAACTAATCAAATATTTAAATTTCATAACATAAATATAAATAAATTTTTTTCGTACTTTGTTAATTTTTCATGTCAAATATCATAATAGAAAAAAATTAATTTATAAATTAATTTTTTATATTTAGTTAATAAAATAAAAATAAAAACGTTTCCGAGCGTTGACCGCATGTCGGAAAAGGTTGACTGCGTATCGGAAAAAAGTGTTGGAACGTGTCGGAGAGTTGACCACGTGTCCTCAAATGTTGACCGCGTGTCGGACACGTGTCCGACACGCAATTTTTTTAAAAATTGTCGTGTCAGTGCTGTTAGGTCCTAACACCCCTCAACAAAATGGGGTGGCTGAAAGGAAAAATAGACATCTCATAGAAGTTGCTCGAGCTCTCTTATTCACGATGCATGTCCCTAAATATCTGTGGGGGTAAGCCGTCTTGACAGCCTCTTATCTCATTAATCGGATGCCTTCTTGGGTATTAAATTTTCATTCTCCTTTATCTTGTTTTTCTAAATCTTTTCCCTCTTTCAGTGCCCTTTCTTCTCTTCCTCCAGATTTTTTGGCTATGTGGTTTTTGTGCATATTCCTCCATATCAAAGGTCCAAACTTGACCCTAAATCTATTAGATGTGTCTTCATAGGATATTTCTCTAATAAAAAAGGTTATAAGTGTTACTCACCTTCTCTCCGTAAGGTCTTTGTTTCCATGGATGTTACCTTTTATGAGACACAATCCTTTTTTTTCCCCTACTTCTCTTCAGGGGGAGTCTATTGGTATTGGTATGGATGAAGATAAGTCTGGGAAACCAAATGATGCTGCTGTCTTACCTTGGCCTTTGGAAATAGGGGGAGTAATTGGGAAGGAAACAGGGGGAGCAACTATACCTGAGACTAGTGATCCTCCTGGTAAATGGGGAAAATTTTACAACAGGCGCAAAACACATCAAGATACTCTAGACTATCAAGATCTTGACTCGAGTCCTTGCTCCAGCAACCCACTTGAATGCATTAGTACAACCAACATTGATATGCCCATTGCTCTTCGGAAAGATACTAGATCTTGCACTGCTCATCCTATTTCCCATTATATCTCATATGAGAAGTTGTCTCCAGGTTTTTGTGCTTTCAACACTATGTTAGACAGTACCAGGATACCCAAAAATATCCAAGAAGCACTTGATGACCCAAAATGGAGGAATGCAGTATTAGAAGAAATGGATGCACTTATAAAAAATGGAACATGGGAGTTTGTGACATTACCTAAAGGAAAGAAAACTGTTGATTGCAAGTGGGTGTTCACAATAAAATTTAATGCAGACAATAGCATCAATAGGTATAAGGCCAGATTAGTTGCTAAGGGATTTACTCAGACTCATGAGATAGATTATCAGGAGACATTTGCTCCTGTTGCTAAGCTTAACACTATCCGCGTTCTGCTATCTCTTGCCGCCAACCTTGATTGGCCATTGCAACAGTTAGATGTTAAGAATGCCTTCTTGAATGGTGATCTACATGAGGAAGTTTACATGGATCCACCTCCTGGTGTTGAAAAAAGGGATGGTTCTGTGTGCAAGTTGCAGAAGTCTCTCTATGGACTTAAACAATCTCCCAGAGAATGGTTTGGGAAATTTACTCAAGCTGTTAAGGGGAGAGGGTTCACCAAAGCTCTGACTGATCACACTTTATTTTTTAAACACTCCGACAAAGGTAGAATTGCTATTCTCATCGTTTATGTTGATGACATAATTGTCACTGGTAATTATAGCGAGGAGATAACCTCTTTAAAAAAGTGTTTAGCTGACCAGTTTGAACTAAAAGATCTTGGATCTCTTAAATATTTCCTTGGCATGGAAGTTGCTCGGAGTAAGGAAGGAATTTCTTTAACTCAGAAAAAATACATTCTAGACCTGTTGCAAGAAATAGGTATGCTTCGGTGCAAGCCGACAGAGACTCCAATTGAAGCTAATATCAAGTTGGGAGTTGAGGACGGGGAAGATGTTGATAGGGAGCAGTACTAGAGACTGGTGGGGAAATTAATCTATTTGTCTCACACTCGTACTGATATTGCTTTTGCTGTGAGCATGGTTAGCCAATTCATGCATTCTCCTAAGGAAAAACACCTTAGTGCTGTTTATAGAATTCTCAAGTACCTCAAAAACATCCCTGGTCGAGGAATTCTCTTAAAAAAAGGGAACAAAAGGATGATTGGAATTTATACAGATGCAGACTGGGCTGGCGCTGCAATGGACCGAAGATCTACTTCAGGATATTGTACTTATGTCTGGGAAATCTTGTGACCTGGAGAAGTAAGAAACAAACTGTTGTTGCAAGAAGCAGTGCAGAAGCGGAATTTCGGGCTTTAGCCCATGGTATTTGTGAAGGAATTTGGTTAAGAAGGCTTCTGGAGGAGTTGAAGATCTCTTATTCCCTACCTATCAGATTATATTGTGATAATAAGGCTGCTGTCAGCATTGCTCAAAATCATGTTCATCATGACAGAACAAAACATGTGGAAGTTGATCGTCACTTTATCAAAGAAATATCAGAAGACGTTAGTGTATGCTTGTCATATATACCTACCAAGGAACAAATGACAGATATTCTCACCAAAGGATTACTTAAGCCGACCTTTGAGGATTTGATCAGTAAGTTGGGAATGATCATATATATCTCCCAACTTAGGGGGAGTGTAGAATATTCTAGATTGTGATTTATCATTTATTGCTTTTTTTTTTTTTATATGTTCCCTTATTTATTAGTGTTTCTTGTTATTGTAAATAAGTCTCTTAGTTTACTGTTGCTATTTATTGGTGTAGCTCATTGTACTCAATATAAAAAGGACCCATTGGGTCTCAATGAATTAAGAAATTGAGTTATAATGAGAAAACACTTCTTCATTTCTTCAGTAGTTGTTATTATTATTATTATTATTATTATTATCCACTTAGAGTTAAATACCACATTTCATGTATGCATGAGGTAGCTGTCATTAATATAATGTTTATGTTGATATCACTTATTGATTCAAACTCTCCAAATCAGCTTCCAGATGGAAGGGTCATTAAAGTAGGCACAGAAAGGTTCCAGGCTCCTGAGGCTCTTTTTACTCCGGTAGGTTCTTGGTACCCATTTTGGCTATTGTTTTCTACTGTGAAAGTCACACACACAGACATATAATTGTTCTATTTTCTATCTCTTTAAAAAAATGCTCTATGGGAGTGATTATGGCACAAAAAGGTTTTTTTTAAATGCATAACTTTAGTATTTTTATGCTTTTCCAGTGCAATTCTAGCTAAATTATTTAGTATGTAATTTGCTGGCATGTGATTGCCCGACATACCCTCTCCCCCCTTCTTGCAGGAACTTATAGACGTTGAAGGTGATGGAATGGCTGACATGGTATTTCGCTGCATTCAGGAAATGGATATTGACAACCGGATGATGGTATTGATAATCCATTTGAAGTCTGTATTCTTTAATATGTTTTTCTTGGGCCAACAAATGTTGATTTCAGTTATCACCATTTTAGGCTTGGAAGGAAGTGACACTATCTTTCATATATTGAGATTTAACGATGCAAGTGTGAAAAATAATATTCATACTGAGCTACATTTTCTGAGATGAAACCTATGAGGCTATGACAACTATTAGATGCACCACTTCCTTTTTGATTTCATTTCCCCTTCGTTATTGGAAAAATAATAATATTTTTCTTTGATTTTTTTTTTTCTATTTTCAATCGACTACCATATTTGTTGTATTCACTCTGTTTTCTCTGTCTTTCTTTTGTATGTATCTCAAATTAGATTATTTTGGAGATTCCCGTGTGCTTTTTAATTGAATTTGGTGTTGTCATGCTATTAATGCTGAATTGCTCCACTTTAAAATTTCCTTCTGTCTTCTGTCAATCCGTGCTAACTGTCCATGCATGTAATGTATTTCAAGTTTCACAAGCAGCTTTTTCCCTCTCATTTACTCTTTGGCTGTCAACACTAAGGGCCTCTTTGGTTGGAATGAAAATCACTTCATACTTGCTTGGGATAAAAGTTTGAAACGGTGGAAAATAAAATATAACTCAATTTCACTTTGGCCATAATTTGGTTGAAAATTATTTCCGGTCTGTCCTCAATTTTCCTCCTTTCGACTTACTCAACTAAGTAAATCCTACAGCTGTGTCAATCTTTTGACATTTTATGTCTCCACAAGATCGTATGGCAATCCAGGACCTCCACATGCTTTCAGATATTGAAATGGTTCATGACCAAATTACATTGTTATTTGCTGCCATCTTTCCTAATAAGTATCATTATAATATTCCTTAAATTAAAGAAATTACATTTATGAATAAAACCACTGCCTCTGCCATTGTATTTTGACAATGTCATTCGATTTATGTTGTAAACTTTTGTCTTGCAGCTTTACCAACACATAGTTTTAAGCGGAGGGAGCACCATGTATCCTGGATTACCAAGCCGGTAGTTTGTTATTTCTCCTTTAAATAGGCTCTAATTGTCCTAAATCTTTGCTGAGTTTTTTGAGTTAATATTTATTTATGTAAAGAACCATTTCAACCCTAAAGCTTAAGTTATTAAGTGAAGGCCCATCAATGGTTTATATACTTCTCTAACACGCCCCCTCATACAAGAGCCCAGCCCACTGGGCATGAAAGGTGGATAATGCACAAGCCTACCTACCTGTGCTAAGAAATTGTAAAGAACCATTTCTACCAAAAAGCTTAAGTTGTTATGTGAGGGCCTCTTTAACGGTTTATATTATACTCTAACATGTCCCTTCATACAAGAACCCATTGGGCTTAAAGGGTGAATGATGCATCAGGCCCATCCTACCTCTGTTAAGAAATTCCACAAGTGAAAATGGGAGGCGGTGAGGATCAAACCCATTATACAGAGGCTCTTATACCATGTATAGAACCAATTCAACCCAAAAGTTTAAGTGACCACGAAGTCACGAGTTCGATACTCACCGTCCCCCGTTTTCTCTTGTGGAATTTCTTAACACAGGTAGGTTGTGTCTGATGCCCTTTAAGCCCAATGGGCTCTCGTTTGAGGGGGCATGTTAAAGAAATATAAAAACCATTAATGTAACCTCACCCAATAGCTTAAGCTTTTGGGTGAAATTGGTTCTTTACAATTTATAACTGTATATGGGGACAGTCAATGCCCTATATGTATGGCTACATATTTGTGATTGCATATTGGCCATTTTTCAGAATGTCTATTGTTAGAATATTAGAATGTTAAAATGTATATTGTTTTATCAGTCACACATCATGTAGATAGGGCCCAAGCCGATATACTCTTATTATAAATATAAGCCTTTGGCTGAAAGTTTTATGTTGTCTCCCAGTACAAATTTCTTTGGCTGACCTTCTAGAACTCTATATTATATATTGGTTATTTGTAAAATACTGAGTGGATTCCTTTTCATGTTAGTTAAATTTTGATAAACTTTTCTATGCAGTTGTAAGCTGTACATATTGCAAGCTAGGTTACTTACCTAAGTATATATACCATTTTAAAGATGCCTAAATCTTGTTACTATGTTATGCATTAAGTAGAATATTTCTAGAATGTAGATTGTTTTGAATATCAAATTTAAGATTTAAATATATTATTTTGCATATTTTTTTCCTTCATATTTTTAAGTTTTTTTTTTAACCTGTTGAGCATGCTGCATGGTTCTATTAAATGGTTTGGTATTTTTGGTGTATTTCCAAATTAAAGTTGATGAATCTGTGTTCTTCCTCCATCCTGTCTTTTCAGATTGGAAAAAGAAATACTTGATCGTTATCTTGATGTTGTTCTGAAGGGCAACAGAGATGGATTGAAGGTAAGCTTAGGTTTTCTTCTTTTCTGTTCACCAGAAATATCCTACGTGGATTAGTGAAAGACATTTTTTTTCTTCTTCTGTAATTTAACATTTATTGAAATTTTGGTTTTAATTGTTTGATCTATCTAGCCATCCCCGCCTGGAGGGATAAGGTTTTGTTGTTGCTGCTGCTTGTAATTTAGCAACAACTATTAAGTTTTATCTGGTGCTAATTTATTCTTTAGTACCTAATGCAGTTGCTTATTGGGACAAGTTAAGCTATAGAGTACCTCGAGAGAGAATTGTGTTGTTTGAATTTAATCTGCAGACTTTGGCCTGAATTAAATCTGGCCTTGTGGCCCTAATAATTATGGACCATGCCATAAAAATTGGGAGATCCCGCATCTCATGGGTTTGAATCTTAATTGTAGCAAAATATCCTCCTTTCCAAGATAAGTCAAAAGAATTAAATCTGAAGCTTTTGTTTAGTCCCTCCCTTTATGGACATCCCTTTCTTTTTGGAATATCCTCCAAAATGACAGCAGCATGCAGTCATGTGCATTAGAGAAATCAGTATGCTTCAAAAGAGAAAGAGAAGAGTATCTGATGTGGATTGGTTTCTAAACCATGATATACCTGAAAATTCTGTCCTTGTGAAAAAGAAGAAGAAGCTGATATTTTCATTTGATCTTTCAGTTTAGGAAAATTCATTTTAAAAGGTCTTCCTATTTGTCTCATTTCAAGTAGGACGATTTACTTGCCCATTGGCATTCTTCACAAAATATCTTACTACTTCAAGGCCTAGGAAACACATTAACTAGAATTTGAAAGTTCCCAACGTAACCTTTAATATTTTTAATGTTGACAATGCTATCATCAAACCCAGCTTCTACTCATACAAAGAGCAGGGTAAATGGGCATGTGAGCTGACATCTACTCTTACAAAGACGAATACTGCAAATCATAATATGCCTTGTCTTTCTAAGTTGATGAACTAGTCATGGATATTAATTAAATTCAGTTTAACTTGCATTTGGAATTGTAAGAAAAAATATACTAATTCTCGAGCATGCATAGATCAAATTTTTAGCAAAACTTAAGCTTAAAAAGTTTTTGTATGTTGTCTCCATTTTATATTTGTTTGGCAAGTACAATTTTCATGATATATTGGTACAAAGATATCATTTGTTATCAAGATTCGACAAAGTTTGTCGATTGCCTATCAGAACCCTCCTCTTCTTTTATCTGGGCTTGGAACTAGCTATGTAAAGATTTCCAACCTAAGCACAACAGGTGGAGGATAGCCCAATTATTAGATGTAGAGGAAAGACTAGGAAAAATTCTGAGTAAAACTGTCAAAAAAGATTTATACTGAAATAGCCTCTTTGAAAAATTGGTTTCTATGTACCAAAAAATGAAAAGAAAAATTGGTTTCTGACAAAACACAATGGCCATGTACCCGACTCCACTTAGTTGGAAAAGGCTTTGGTGGTTGTTGTTGTAGCCTGTAGGTACAAAAATATGATAGTTTCTACTACTTTAATCTGTCATACACCTAATTTATACTTGAAAAATATGTTATTTATTGAAAATTCTCCTAACTGTGGCAGAAATCCAACATCCTGAGTAGGCCATATTTTGTTTGCTTAGAGCTTCATCATGCCATGTTTATGAAAAAAATTTATCTGTTAGAAAATTTTGTTATAAATTATTTGTTGTCCTGATCCTAAGAGAGAGGGGCATAGATCTACAATCATGAGTTAAGCCGATTCATTGTTCCCTTAAACTTATCCACATCTTTCCTGTTCTGATGGTGATCAGAAATTACGATTAAGAATTGAGGATCCACCACGTAGGAAGCACATGGTGTACCTCGGAGGTGCTGTCCTTGCAGGAATAATGAAGGTTTGAGTTAACTTTTTAATTTTTCGGTTGTTCTCTTTCTGTAGCTTATCTATATTTGTAGCTGTGGAAGCTGTTGGATTATTTTTCCAATTTGAAAAATCATCATCTAAGAGTTAAACTGTGGTTGTTAAAACCCAGGATGCACCAGAGTTTTGGATTAACAGGGAAGATTATCTAGAAGAAGGAATTTCTTGCCTAAGGAGGTGTGGCCAGGCATGACTTTTTGAGGTCCGTGACCACATTCAAATTGGGAGATCATTTTGGGAAAACACACCAGAGGCTCAGTGATGAATATTCAAAACTGTTAAAACTGCCTCCAACAATAGCTTGAGTTGATTGTTGTTAGCCTTGTATAGCTGTCCTAAAAGCTAATGGAGGCTAGTTGTAATAGTACATGTAGTCATGTTTATTGATTGATACGACAAAAGAATTCCTGTTGTAACTTTGTTGGCATAAAAACGGTGAATAAAAGAATACATCCTCTGTAAATTTTAAAAATGTTCCATGTCCGTTTTAATTTGTTGAAAGAGCTTGTCGGCAATGGCCAAGTAGATGGATTACATTATCCATATGAGGAAAATATTGTTGCTTTGTGTGCATTTGCTTTAGACCTCATAAGCTTTGCTATAATATGATCCAAAACATGCTTATTTAGCGGTAGCTGTCTAAAGGTCAAACTTTGTTATACCAACAAGATACATATTGGGGTCGATGTCCACTTCATTTTTCAGTACCCTGGTAAGTGTCAGTTATACAAGTTTGCCATTTCTTGTTTATCTTAAGAGATTAATGTAAGGGTCGTTGTCCACTGCTTCTTTCAGTACCTAGGAAAAGAAAGTGTCAGATATACAAGTTTAGTATTTCTTGTTTATGTAATTGTAGTTGACTGCAACCTCTGAAGTTTTTATGTCTGGGTTACCAGCCTTTGTTAATGAGCATGATCAATTACACCTAACCAAGTTACTTATAAGATAATATCCGTGTTACACAATGAAAACAGCCTGCAATGTCATAAAAGTCACCAACGTCCCTCCAACTTTCGTTGACTTTCTAATACTTGATCTCGTTCTTGTATTGTTTTCTCATCTTCTGGATTAGGGACTCATGGATACGAAGCTGGATTAGAAAACTAAAACTAAGATTTATTTGTTGTAGGGTTCAAATAATTACAGACATTTGATTACTCTTTGAAAATGGGAACCAGGGGATCAGTTTCTATGAATTTCGTTCAGGAAAAACACATTGAGTAATGGAATCTAGCTAGAAACAAAATGGGCCACCTCAAAATATTTTGGTCTAATGGTGGATTTGAATATATTTTAGGTTTTGCTTGTCATTTTCAAAAATGAATTAGTTCTCTAATATTTTTTTTTTTTTTTTTTGTATGGTCCTTCTATTACATCTCCATTAAAAGTAGTTGTTATTTGCTTAAGCGGAGAATAAGCATATTATGTGGATCTAATAGATGTGGACATATACATTAAACTAAGGAAAAAAAAGGAAGGACTAGAGCAATAATGGCTATATTTAAAGGGACTAAAACAAAAAAGTTGCTATTTTAAAGGGAATAAATACAATTTTAGTTTGGATCTTGCTCATCATTAATACACTAAACAGAAACTCTTTTGCTGTATATAATTTTCTTCAATACAAAAACTTTACTTCTAAACAAAGGGTTAGGATCCGTTTACAAACTTTTTTTGCAATTACACTAATGTAGGACCGGTCGTACACTGTGTGATTAATGTAGGACCGGTCCTACATAATGTAGTTTGTAAACAAAAAAGTTTAAATATAACCTTCCCTCTAAACAAAATATCTTTAATTTGTAGTTACTAACACTCCTATAATACAAAATGCAACCCAAAACCTTGAAGATCTTTACTACCCATTTCATTAACACAGAACTCATTTTCATCAAGCTATCGCCTAGCCACCTTATTCATAACTTCCACGCAACAAAGATTACTACAATTGTGAACTCCGTGTCTCTAGTTTGTGGCCCTGGAAATAAGTCATTAATAGCAAACATTAACTTCACCAATTGTACCTTAAGTCCACCCTTTTACGACATCACAGAATATCTACTGCCATAAGCTCATAAAAATTTCCTTGTACCTCTTTCATAGAGGTGAAGATAAGGACTATACTCAACTCAAAACATTATCACTATGAGCCAAGGTGATGGGTTCTGGATTGATAACTTGTTTGAAGGCAGGGTTTCTGGGTTGAAGAAAACCCTATTTAGAAATAGGGCTTTTAGGTTGAAGACATTATGTACAAGATTAGAGTTTTTAACCATGTGTTAATGATGAATAAGTCTCAAATTAAATATGTCTTCATTACCTCAAAAAATAACAAATTTTTGGTTTCAGTCATTTTTTTAATTTTTTTTAAGTTTAATGTCCATATCAACACTATAAAATCTATACATAAGATACTTATCCTACATATAGGATTCAACATAGCCTTACAACAACAATATTTATTCGAGATATATCAGAACAACTATATGGAAGATTTTTTTATTTTTATTTTTTAAAAATTTGTTCGTAGAATTTTAAAAGAGAAAAATGTTTATCCTTTTAAATGACACAACTTATATCATTTTACTTTCACAAAGAGGTGGAACCCACACATTTATTTATTTATTTTTGTCAACTCTCTCTTTTCCTTTATCTATCTCTTTCTCTGTCTGACACAACTTTACATCATTTAAAAATGACACACACTTTTCCCATTTTAAAAATAAGGGACCAAAACTTAATTTTCTTGGCAGGGAAAATGTGCCAAAAATTCATAAAGATTTTATTGGTGTGTGAAATAGATTGAATTAGGCATTCGTCAAGGAATGCAGTAGGACGTAATTTAAGAAAGCAAAAATATAAAATATTATATATAAAACGTATAATATGTTAAGAACAGAAAAAATATTTAATATATTTTTTATTAAGCAAACAGAAGTATTAATAAAATGTATCAAGTGTGTATTTGAATTATCTTATTTTATGATAAAATAATATATAATCAAAATTTTATTATAAATTTCTAACAAAAAAACTTTTTTCTAAAAATTAATCTAAATCAAATATGCATTAAGTACTTTTGAACAAATGCCTTAAAAGAATTTGTTAGCAGTACTTAAAAAAAACCAATCATATAACTTTTCAGTTCACAGCCAAAATATGATGATGTGAAGAAGGAACAATGTTTGTTTTTTTAATTTGGGTCATCGGGGAAGAAACAACTAACTAAGCAAAATATTAGGTTAGCAAATTTACCAACTACACCAAACAAGCCCATTTCCCCTGCTTCTTCTGACCAAGTTCCTCTTGTCTTTGGTCTCTTTACTAGTGGCCTACCCTCACCCATAGTGTTCAAAAAGGGTAAAAAAAGAAAGAAAAAAAAACAAAAAAACAAAAAAATTCAAAGAAAATAAAGTATCACCCTTCTAAAGAGTCCACGTTTTGTAGCTTGAACCGTTGTCTAAAAACAACTACCTCTCACCTTCACATTATATTTATTTTCAGCCATTGCTATGTTTTGAACATTCATATCCTACATATATAGCAACTTCTCTTTAAAGAGACTCATCATACCCATATCATATTGTGTGAGGGAAATTAAACCAGGTATGAGAAAACACTACACAACCCATGTGTTCCTAATGATATTTTCAACATTGCATGAACCTTTTCTTTTTCTTCTTCTTTCTTTTATCTTTTCTCACATGGTTCTCATACTTTAAACTTCATAAACAAACAAACTAACCCCTCTTGGTTGTTTCCATTTACTCATCACAATTGTATTGTTTTGTTTTTTTTTATGATATATATTACAGGTTAAGGAGTTTGAGATGGAAAAGGCTTATGAAAATGGTTTCCAACTTAGCGTGAAGCTAAGTGAACCAACTCTAGTTCCTCCTGCTGAAGAAACAAAGAAAGGCATGTACTTCCTATCTAACCTTGACCAGAACATTGCAGTGATTGTCCGAACTGTTTACTGCTTCAAAACTGCTGAGAAAGGAAATGACAAAGCTGAGGAAGTGATCAAGAATGGCTTGAAGAAGGTTCTTGTTCATTATTACCCTCTTGCTGGGAGGTTGAACATAAGCTCAGAGGGTAAACTCATAGTAGATTGCACAGGTGAAGGTGCCCTGTATGTGGAGGCTGAAGCAAACTGTTCAATGGAAGAGATTGGTGACATCACAAAGCCAGACCCAGGGACTCTTGGTATGCTTGTTTATGACATTCCTGGAGCAAAACATATTCTTCAGATGCCTCCTTTGGTTGCCCAGGTAAGTTTTATGAGTGTGTCTTGGATCATGTTTAATATTAATGCAAACCTTGAGTAGCTTTATTTATTTATTTATTTTGGTACATGACCCTAGGAGTTTATAAGCAAATAATGCATAAGTTTAACTCTGAAACCACTCCTTGTTAAACCCCAACTAGTAAGGATTAGGATGAGATAATCTTTATACGCAGCTTTATCCTTGCATATTTGCAAAGAAATTTTCGGTGGATCTGAAATTGTGACTAGCATTTATCAAGCTCTATGTAGGAATTTTTATATGATAAACATGTGGCAGTCATTTTGAAAAAGGTTCAGCCACAGCTGCAAAGCATTTCATTGGGTGAATTAAAGGGGTACCAGTATAACCCCCGAGGGTATTCACTGACTAAGGGGGTTGCTTGGTGCAAGTTTACCTAGCAGTTTGTAAAAATGTTTATCAAAATAATACAAAAATCTTCGGTTGGGGGATGTTCTCATTCCAGGCAGTACCCTGCTTATGCATTTTGCAAGTATTTGTGTTGCCATTCTTGTGTAGTACTTTAATGTACCAAAAAAAAAAAAAGTTTACCAGTATTCACTGACTAAAACGTGTTTAGGTTTGTAAATGTTTATCAAAATAGTACAGCTTCATGTTCTCATTCCAGGAGTAGTCTGCTTAAGCATTTTGCAAGTATTTGTGTTGCCATTCTTGTGTCAGTACTTTAACAACTACAAGTCATAATCTCTCTTGACCGTTTCTTTTTCTCCTTTTCCTTGTGATTGTGATAAACAATCAATTCCTTCTTGCTGAGAAGAGTGAAAATGAATGAAGAGATGGTCTCTCACTTTGCATTGAGTATTGCAGTTTTGAAGTGTCAACTCTATATTTCAGGTGACCAAGTTTAAATGTGGAGGCTTTGCTCTTGGGCTGTGCATGAATCATTGTATGTTTGATGGCATTGGTGCTATGGAGTTTGTGAACTCTTGGGGAGAAGCAGCCAGAGGCCTACCTCTCTCTATCCCTCCAAGACTAGACAGAAGCTTACTCAAGGCACGAAATCCACCTCAGATAGAGCATCTGCACCAAGAATTTGCTGACATTGAAGACAAGTCCAGCACCAATAGCTTCTATGAAGATGAGATGGTCTATAGGTCCTTCTTTTTTGATCCTGAGAAACTGAAGCAACTGAAGATGAAAGCTATGGAAGATGGGGATCTTGAATCTTGCACAACTTTTGAAGTTCTCTCAGCATTTGTATGGACAGCTAGAACCAAAGCACTAAAAATGTTACCAGACCAGAAAACAAAGCTCCTTTTTGCTGTTGATGGAAGGGCTAAGTTTAACCCTCCTCTTCCAAAAGGGTACTGTGGAAATGGGATTGTGCTAACAAATTCTGTGTGTCAAGCAGGTGAATTAGCAGACAAGCCCTTCTCATTTGCTGTGAGACTCATTCAAGATGCAATAAAGATGGTCACAGATAGTTACATGAGATCAGCTATAGATTATTTTGAGGTGACAAGAGCTAGGCCTTCTTTAGCTTGTACCCTTTTGATCACAACTTGGTCAAGGTTGTCCTTTCATACCACTGATTTTGGATGGGGAGAACCTGTTCTGTCAGGGCCAGTGTCATTGCCAGAGAAAGAAGTGATTTTGTTCCTTTCTCATGGCCAAGAGAGGAGAAACATCAATGTGCTTCTTGGTTTGCCAGCTCCTGTCATGAAGATCTTCCAAGATTTGATGCAGATTTAATAGGGTCATACATCTTAATTATATGATTCTGTTGTTTCTTATTATATGATTCTGTCATTTCCTAAAAGAAGAGAGACTACTTATTCTGTTTATGAATTTATTGGTACTAATCAATAATTTAAGTGTTCCTTTATATTTTATTGAAGTTAATTTAATTATATGGAAAACTTTATGCAGTTGAAGAAACCTTTTGGTGTTTTCTAGGGTGAGAGAAGTATTCCCCTAGAATTAGATGTTTATTATATTTGTTTAGGTAAGATAATAAGCCCCTTAGCTAATCTAGATTTCTCTAATCGATGAAAAACGCAATCCAGCATAAATCTTTTTATATGCAATTCCAAACCAACATCTTGACTTGAGTCAAACTAAGCTGGAATTGAAGTTTATTATAAAATTGACTGCAATTGATTTGATTCATGCTTAATGTATAAGTTTAACAAAGCATATTGAAAATTTGATTTAAATCTATTGCACTGCTATGTATGCTATATTGGATTGTTCTAGATATATGTAATGTAATGATGAAATGGATGCAGTAATTTTTTTTAATCAAGATTATACATGCAGTAGTCTAATTATTTCTTTTTCTCATTTAATTTAAAGAAATATTTGTTTACGAAAGTGTGAGCATATTAACACATCATCAATAAATTATTTAATAGTTTATTAATTAACTAAGCATTGGATCAATAGGTTGTGGGTCTTTTAGTTCAATTATACATCCTTGATTGGGATTGTGCTACTCATCTCATGAATCACAGAGAAATCGTGGGATGAAAAAGGAGAATTAAGAAAATCTACATATCAAATATCAAAATGATATATTTTCTTGCAATATTTTAGAGGATTTACCTTTCTTGTATATTAACTTTTATCATATAAAATAAGGGTTTTGATTTTCTCATTGCATCAGGAGATATGACATATATGTATCTCATACTATAGACACATCATGTGTGGAGTCCACATTTATTAAAAAAAATAAAAATCAAAGAATCACTAATAGGAGAGACAACTCATCTACAATATGAGAAAATATTTTCCCATAGAATAATTAGTGTAAGAAGTTAGGTTGTCTTTCGATTTGATATATCAATTGTTTATGGGATGATGATTAACTTTTGGTTAATATGATTTCCTCATGTTAAATAGTTTTAGAAGGTTATATTTATAATCTTTTTATCTTGCAACCTCTTATATTTTTTTTTATTGGAAATTACAGAATGACTAATGAGAGATGTTAATTTAATTTTGATTCTATGATAATAAAAAAGCTTATAAAGCAAAAGAGGTTGTGAATATAACCTTTCTCATAATCTTTTTAACTTATGTAAAAATAAATGTATTTACATGACCATACCTCGAAAATATGCGATGCTTGTTATTTTTTTCTCAAAAAGTTATTATCAGATATCAATAATATCTAATAATATCCAGTTCAAAATATTGGAAGAGAAATTATGTGTGTCAAATAAAGTATTATTCGGGTATTCAGAAAGTCAAAAATTGTTCTATATTTTTATCTATATCTATTTCTTCTTCTAATTTTATTTTATCTTTATTTTTAATATTGAATATCTCAAGAGGTGATCTAAAACTAGTACTTTTTCTAGGTTGATCTATAATAGTTCTACTAGTTCCAGGAAAAGATGTATTATTCATTTTTATAAACTAAAAAACTACAAGATTGTTTTTGTTTCTTTGGTTTTGGCTGTATAGGTTTTAATTTTTTATCAAATTCTTCTACAAGATTATCTATATCTATTTCTTGTTTTTTCAATAAATAACTTTCTAAATTTGATATCCTGTGATGTAAGGTTATTAATAATTGTATTATTAAATTATTTTGTGCTATTATAGCTTTATCTCCTCTAGATGTTATATCTAAAGTTTTAATAAAACCTTTATTATAATCTTCCTCTGTATATGCTTTTATTTTTTCTAATTCGTCTCCAAAGTTAAAGTTTTTTGACATAAACTAATAATTCTTGTATTAATTGTTCTATTTTTAAAACTTTTTCTTCTAAAATTTTTTCTTTACTATTTAGTTTTTCTATTAATTGATATATTTCTTTCTCTATTGGTTTTGGTTTTCTTTGTTCTAAACTTAATATTAATTGTTGTATGTCAGTTTTTGTTGGTAAATTTTCTATATCAATCTTATTTATTTTTCTTACTATTATTTCTTCAGTAGTTTTAATATAATCTAAATTGTTATTTATATCTTTTAGTAATTTATCTATTCTGAATCTGTTTCACTTTCAAACATTAATTTATATTCTGATCTAAAATTATTTTCTTCTTCAAACCACTCTCCAAAATTAAAATATTCGTATCCTGCTAAATCAACTTCTTCTAAATATGGTCTTAAGATTTGTCTTAATTCTGTTTGTTTATCGTGATTAATTATTATAATATCTATTACTGTTTTTAGGAATTTAATATAACTATATTTTAAATAATGATGATTGTCACTGTCTAAAAAAGTCCACAATTCTTTATAATATTGTACTTCTGTATAATATTTAAATACAAATACTAATTCTTTTTTAAATCTTTCAAAAGCTATGTCTAATATATGCATAAAATTTTTAATCTGAATAATAATAATCTGAATCGTAATGAGTTGGTGAAGGTAAACTATGTTCGTCAAATAATACAAATCCTTCTTCTTCGTAAATATTCTGAAAATAATAATACTCTTCTTCGTTAAATTCTAATTCTTGAAAATTCTTTTTCAAAATATTCTTTATTAAATGATCTTTAGGATGATGAGTGTCTATGCAATCTACTATAGAACACAAATATTTATAATATCTATATTTTAATGGATCTTCTAAAGTAGTATCTTGTAAAAAGAAAACTTCTAGTTCCCACTCTGATTTTTGTAGTGTTTTTCCGTAGAAATGATTTATAATGAAATTTTTAAATCTATCCCAGAAAAATTCTAAACTGATTTGATTTGAAATTTTTTATACTGACTTTATCCTACTCAGTACTCTCCTTTCCATATCTTAAGATTGTTTCCCATGTCATTTATTAAAATTTTTTGGTGCCTAGAATGAACCATGCTCTGATACCAAGTTTGGAGACTTGGGTCGGAGTTGGCCGATTCCAGACTCTTTTTTTTTTTTTTTTTTTTTTTTTAGCTAGGCTCTACATCCTATCCGCAAGGTTATGTTACTGTTCACTTTTCCTAACTACATTTACCATGGACCTTAATCTTCATTTTAATTAATTATATAGGTCACTTATTGGCTCCATTAGGTTGGTGAACAATTTAACATACCAGACGGGGCAAGACTACCTAACTTAGTAATAGATTATGAAAAGAGATAAAATATACAAAGAAGAAACTAACAAGGGGAAGAATATACACATACTTAAAATAAAAGCTTTAAGAAGACATGGTAGTACCTTAAGAAAGGAGAAGGATTTCCCTTTCGGAAATCCCCGAAAGATGTCTAAAAGAACTGAGAGAACAAGAGCAAGCTTATGTTTTCAGAAAATGGAATACTTTTATTACAAGCACAGAAAGATTACAATAGAGACATCCCAGATGTTTCTAACTTTAGAGTATTCTCACACTTTGCTCACTTATGTTTTCACTAAAACAAGGTACCTATTTATAAACTGAGAAATGAAACACGAAATACAGCTATATGGGAGAGATTTAAAGAAGAGTATCCACAGGAAATAAATGTTATTTTATCATTAGGAACAAATCCATTTAATTTTGTTAATAAAATACATATGTTATGCACAGGACAAGACCCTAATTCAGGCCAAATTAAGATACAATATGAAGCAGTAAAAGCATTAGAACAAATGACTATTAAAAATTGGCAATATATAGAACAATTTTTAGAAGATTTTACTTATAATGCTTCTATCTCAGGAAACATATTTAATAGAGAAATAGGAGAAAAATTATTTAGAAAATTACCAGGACCATTAGGAGAAGAAATTTATAAAAAATGGCAACACAGAATACAAGAAAATATTATGTATCAAAATTTACCACATTTTGACAATGTAACTATTAGATGTAGTTTTATAATGTCTTGTTTAAAAGAAAAATGTTCAGAAATACAGATAGCAAAACAATTAAAAGGAGATTATAGTTTTTGTAATAAAATATTTGTTCCACAGAGATATGGGGAACAAAAACCTAAAAGAAGAATATCTAATCAGAATTATAGAAAAAATAAAGGAAAAGTAAAGAAAAATTATTATTTAAGAAAGACAGAAGCAAAAAAGCCTTATTTAAATAAACAAAGACATGTAAGAAAATATCATCCTGAAAGAAGTTATAAAAATAAACTAAAATGTTTCACATGTGGAAATGAAGGGCACTTTTCTATAAAATGTCCTTATAGGAAAAATATGGAAAGCAGAGAAGCCTATTTAGTAGAAAAAACAAATTTAAACTTAATTAATATAGATGAACATATTAGTGATACAGAAAGTATATATAGTGTATGTTCTGAAATCATAGCAGTAAATAATGATTCCTCAGATAATGATGAATTCATAGAAAGAATATCAAGTTATATGAATGTATTTCCAGAATGTAAAGAACATAATTGGGAATATAGAAAAGGAAGTCTATATAAATGTTGCACAGTATGTAAATTATATCCTAGTATGGAAAATAGGTATCAATGTAGTAATTGTTTTGAAGAAAGGTGTAATAGATGTGTACCTCAAAAAGAAGACAAAGGAAAACAAATTATGAATTTACAAGAAAAAGATACTAAAAAGATATACATTATGCAAACAGAAGTAAAAGCATTGCAAGATCATATTACCATATTATATAGTGAGATAAGTGAATTGAAAGAAATAATAACAAAACAAAATGAAAGATTACAAGGATTAGAAGATTATTTATATCAAGGCTCCCAACCACAAATGTTATGTGTAGAACAAATAGAAGAAATGAGAGAACAAAGTAAAGAAATCTCTAAGATAACCGAACCTATAAGATTTATATGTGATAATAAAAAATTATTAAAAGAAATAAAAGTAGATTGCAAATTAAAATTAGAAAATGGAAAAATATTTTATATAAGAGCTATGATAGATACAGGGTGTACTAGAAATGTAATAGATCAAAAGATATTAGAACAAGAAGATTATGAACAAACAGATCGTATTATAGTATCAACAGATATAAATAATAATACTACAAAACATAAATATCAACTTAAGCCAGCACAAATAGGATTTTTAACTCAATGTGGTGAATATTCAGACTATTATTCCTTTACTGAAGTAGTAGCAAGACCATTAGATATAGGATTAAGTTTAATAATAGGATTAAGATTTTTATTAGAAGACTCTGGAGGAATGCTTCTTACACAAAATAATTTAGAAATATTTAGAAGTTCAATACTAACACCAATACAAGTGAAAAGAAAAGACCCTTTAATCATAGATTATAAAGAAAAGAAAAATAATTCTGAAAAGAAAATAGCAAAACAAAATAGAAATGAATGGAACAATTCTTTAAATAAACAAAGAAAATCTGAATGTGATTGTCCAATAAAAGGACAATGTAAAATTAATCAACCTATAAAAGAAGAAGAATTTTTAGAAATAGATTATTTAGATATTGAAGATAATTGTGTAATAATAGATTTAGAAGATTTTAATGAATTTTTTAATCCTATACAAGCTTATAATATATTAGAAAATAGTGATATACAAGATGTTATTAGTAAATTAGAAAAATTAGAAATATTTGGAGATAACCCCTTAAAATATTGGGATATAGATAAACCTATATGTGAAATAAAATTGAAAAATCCAGATATAAGAATATCTACTAAAAGTATTAAACATACTATGATAGATGAAAAAGATTTTAATCTTCATATAGAAGAATTGAGTAAATTAGGATTAATTAGGAAATCAGATAGTAGACACAGATCAGCAGCATTTATAGTAAAGAAACATAGTGAAATAGTTCGAGGAAAAAGCAGAATGGTCATTAATTATAAACGACTAAATGATAACACTATAGAAGATGCATATAATATTCCAGACAAAGATACTTTAATTTCTCATATACAAGATTGTAAAATATTCAGTAAATTTGATTGTAAAAGCGGTTTCCATCATTTTAAATTAAAAGAAGAAAGTATAGAATGGACGGCTTTCACAACACCCTTAGGGCATTTTGAATGGTTAGTAATGCCTTTTGGGCTTAAAAATGCACCAAGCATATATCAAAGAAGAATGGATGAAATTTTCCTAAAACATAAACAATTCTGTATAGTATATATAGATGATATTCTAGTATATAGTAAAAATATAAAAGAACATATAGGACACTTACATGTAATATTCTCTGAGTTTGTTAAACATGGAATTATAATTAGTAAAAAGAAAATGGAATTAGGAAAAACTTATATTAAATATTTAGGATTAGAATTAGGAGAAGGTACTATGAAACTACAACCTCATATTTCCCAGAAAATTATAGAATTTCCTGAAGATTTAAAAGATTTAAAAACACTACAAAGATTTTTAGGATTGTGTAATTATGCTAGAAATTTTATAAAAGATTTTGGCAAATATTTAGGGCCATTATATAGTAAAGCATCAATAAAAGGACAAAGATATTTTAATAATGAAGATAAAAAATTGGTTAGACAAATAAAAGAATTAGTAAAAGATTTACCTCCTTTAACATTACCACTTAATACAGATTATAGAATAGTAGTAACGGATGGATCAGAGTTAGGATGGGGAGCTGAGTTGAGAAAAAAGCCTAATAAATATTCAGAAAAAGAAACAGAACAAATATGCAGGTATGCTAGTGGTAAACATAAAGTAAAAAATCTTAGTGCTATAGACTATGAAATAGAAGCAGTAATTAAAGGCTTAGATGCATTTGAAATTTTTATTGTAAATAGAGAATTTACTTTACGAACTGATTGTGAAGCAATTGTAAAATTTTATAATAAATTAAATGAAAATAAACTTGGAAGACGAAGATGGTTAATATTAAAAGATAAATTTATTAATCATGGTTACAAAATTAATATTGAACATATTAAAGGAGAAGATAATTATATAGCTGATTATTTATCTAGAACTATAACTAATTCTTGATTATAATTTTCAGATGAAACCAGGAGACAGACCTAAAGCAATTATGCATAATCAAGAACAGCAGCAGCTAGAACAGAATCTTTATCAAAGATCAGTAGAACAGAGAACTATAAATAGTTTAAATTTTGGTAATGTTAATCTTCAGATATATCCTAGTTCTAATATATCTTTTAGACCATTAGCAGGACAAACTTTCACTTCAGAACAGAAATGTATTTTAGATAATTTATGGGTTTCTTTTAATAAAGAACCTAAAGATAGAAAACATTTTATAGCAGCCATGAATGCCTTAGGATATACCTTTAATTTAAGTCAAGAAAGATTTCGATTTTACGTTGTGTTTGAAGGTAATAATCCTGGAGTCTTTAATTCCTGGATAGATGTTATAGAATCCACCAGAAATTTTAAAAATCCAAAATATAAAGGTTTCCATACAATAGATGAAGCCTTTTCTGCTGCAAGATCTTTTTTAGGTCCTCATTTTCATATACATCCTTCTCTCAGAAATTTTTCTGAACCATTACCATATCTAAAAGCTTCCAGTAGCCAGACAAAAGTCATATTTTGTGATCATTGTGAAATCTTATCCAGAACAATCAGAAGTCTTAATGAGGAAAGAGAATATCTTAATGGAGAGAGAGAGAGACTTCTTAAACAAATATTTATATTACAACAAGAAGTAGATAAACTTCAGCAAAAATCTTATGGTTTCCCGTCCACAAAAACGAGTGAGATAGGTAATTGCTCCCTTCTGAGCAATCAAGAAGCTAGCATAGAAGCAGGTTCTATGCCTTCACAAGCTCAAACGGTGCTTGGTGATGAAAAAACAAATCCGTTAAAGGCTGTGGCTTTGCCAAAAAGCCAAGAAGAAAATACTTTAGAAATATTAAAAAGAAAAATAGAAGAAATACTAAATGCACAAAAGGAGATCCGACAGCTAGTAGAACTGAAAAAGATAAAGAAGATGAAGACATATCTTCACCAATATCTGGAGATTCAATGGATACTATTGGCAGACAGAACATTGAATAAAGTCTAAAAGTCAGACTCTACATTATAGCCATCAAGACTCTATACTATAGCCATGAAGACTCTACACTAGCAGCCATCAAGACTCTATACTTATAATCCACCAACTTTCATTTCACAATATAATATTAAAAATTCACGTTTAATTATATGAGGTGTTATATAACCAATCCAACCACTTTAGTGAAAAATATCATTCTCTAAAAAACATATTTTAATAAAACAATATAACATAAATAATACACATAAGCTTAGACCTTTGTGGGTTTCTGGATGCAAAAATATAAAGGAACACACAATTTTTAACTGAAATAAAATGCTTAATTTTTAATTGAAATAACTAATACTCAAATTCTGTGAGCGCCCAAATTCTATGGGTTCTATATGGCGGAGCTCAAGCCATGATAAGGTGTCCCTTACCTTATAATCATTTTGATCCCCTTGTGGGTTAGTCACATCAGAATCATTCATTCAAAGATTACATATTTCGTAATATTTATTTAGTACCAAAGAAATTCTTTAGTGAAGGGTCGTCTTCTGCTAAGAGACCCCGCACTAATTTTGACTCCAAAAGGTTTCTGTCTGCAGAAAAGCAAGATTGCTATGAGAATAAGATGAAGGATAAAAATGTGATAAAGGAAAGGGGGTTTGATATGGGAAATCTTCTGCTCTTTGATGAAATTTATGCAGTTGTTGAGAGGAGACGATGGAGAACATTAGTGACCTTTCCACAAGACAGTTCAGGGTGAATTCTGAGAGAATTTTTAGCTAATGCTGACAAGGAAACTGTAAATGCCACCCGCAAGTGCTGGGTGAGAGGAAAAGAAGTCCCTTTTGATGCTAGAACAATTGAGGAGTTCCTACAAACCTCATACAATCCAAATGTTGAGTGTGAATTCGTCAGACTCTTCAACATGATGCAAATGTTGAGTCCCCGTTTTATTGGGCCGTATCAAGTAATGAAAATAGTTGGACCAGTGGCCTATCAGCTTGCCTTGCCCCCACAGTTGTCAAATCTGCACGACGTTTTTCATGTATCACAGTTGCGGTGTTACATTCCGGATGAATCACATGTGGTGATACCGGACGAGATTGAAATTAAAGAGAACTTAAAGATGCCTATAGGTCCTATTGAAGTCCTTGACCGCAGTGAAAAAAAGCTCAGAAGCAAAGTAATACCGATGTTAAAGATTCAGTGGGAAGGACGTACACCTGAGGAAGCTACTTGGGAGCGGGAGGAGGAGATTCTCCGACTATATCCTGAGTTAGTGGACAGGTATGGATTAATTTTGCGGACAAAATTCTAAAAGGTGGGGTGATTATAACACCTCACAATTCTAAAATAAGTAATTAAAGTGTTAAGTGAGAAATTAGGTGAAGGATTAGTGAAAATCCCAAAGAATAGGCCAAAATACAGAGAAAGGGCAAAAAGGTAATTAGCCAACAAGCAACCCTAGGAAGGTAAAAATTGAGCAGGAGGTCTCAGATGATAAAAATAAGCCTGGAAATGGATTCAGAACGAAAAATTGAGTGGATAGGCAAGTTTCAGAAAAATCAATGAATAGTGTTTTTAGCGAGTAAAAATACCGCACTCAGATTGCACCGTAAAACGTGCCAGTGGAATTTTGAGCTCTAGGTTTCAAATATTGATTTTAAATGGTCCATAGAAATAGGAAATATGATTTCTGATAATATTTGAGGGATTTAAGTCAATTTGTGGAAGTTTGTTAACGGAGCGCGCTGTACCTTAAAGCAGTGTTTTTCCGAACAACCGGAAAGCTCCAAATTTTTATCTGAAAGAGTAAAATTAAAGGATTTTGTTAAGATGAAAAATTATAATTTCTCATTAGGTTTTTAAATAGTGAATTTTAGTGATGACCGGAGGGAAATTCGGGTGAGTTTTAAATCACGTGGGATCCGGTACCCAGTTAAAGTTAATAAAAACACTAGAATGCCCTGTTCATCTTCATTTTCCTCGGTCTTCTTCTCCTTCCAGCCGCAAATCATAGCCCCTTGGCCCTCCATGTGCGCAAATTTCTTCTTTCTCACTAGCCAACCAATTCTCAACCAAATTCAACAAAGTTTGTGTTGAATCTTGATGGAAAACACCTCCTAAACCCATTGGTAGCCTTGTTTAGCCTTGAAATTGAGTGTGTGAGGAGATCCTTGCCCATTTAGGTGCGGTTTTCAAGGGATAAAAGGGTGATCATGATGCTTTCAAATGCTCTAATGGTGGAGTATACTTAGGTGGAGCCATATACCGTGCAATTGGGTAAGTTATTTCAACATTTCATTGGTTAAATTTTGAGTTTTGATTATTGACCCTAAAGCGGGATTTTGTGATATGTGGTGTTAGAGAGCTTAAATGGAAAATGTCTATTAGATGATAATGTCTTAGAATGATGTATTCATGCTAGAAATGCAATGAAAATTTTAAGCGAAAAAAATGGATTTTTAACTTAGAAAAAAATGGGTTCATGGAATGGAATTTTTGACTTTTGTGTTAATGTGTGGTATAGTGAATTGTAGTGTGATTATATGATGTTAGGAAGTGATTGTGTGAGTTGTGGGCCATAGGAATTGAGTGGAAATCCTTGGTTTGGACTAACCAAGATTAGGTCATTTATGTACAATTGAGCAAATTGATGTTTTAGAACACTTTGGTGTTGTGTTGTGTGATGGAAAAGTCATTAAATGGGTTGTGTGGTGATTGGCATGTGGAAGAATCAATGTAAAAATGATAAGTGTTGAAAGTGGCAAAATGTGCCTAAAGTGTAATAATTCGCAAAACGTTGCGAAAAGGTCGTAAAACCGTAAAACGGCGATTGAACTAGCCTTTGGGTAACCTAAGTAAGTGAAATAAAATGAGAAAGAAAATTTAGAAAAATAAAACCCTAAATAACCCTATTATGGCCGAACCATAGGGGGAGAGTAGGGGAATTTGACGTTTTTACGTTTCGACGTATTGTGACTGAAACTGACGGCTGTGCATGGTTGTACAGGTTGCCGTACGTGGACATAGACTTGGAACAGTGAAATAGTGGATTTCCCTTGGTCCTGGATCAAGTGGATTGAGGTAAGTGTTGTGGTTTACACATGTACGTTGAAATTCATGAGTGGATTCAAAGTTCTAATTGGGTGGAATTGTCCTCTGTGTAGGCGTTCCCTGTTAAGCAAGCTGCAAGTGGAGTCTGCGGAGCTTTGTGAAAGAAAAAAAGAAAGGTAACCTCTTGGTACTGGGGCTTGTTCCCCTTTTTGTGTTCCACCTTGCTAGTTGATGGCAACGGTAGGAAGTGTGTATGAGTAGTGTAGAACAGCATGAGCATGCATGTGCATTATCACAGTGGGTACTTATGTACCAGATCTCTGGCCAGTAGATATTTTTAGCCTTCGGGCAAGTGTTTCCGGACTGCCACTGGATAGGTCTCCGAGAGGGAGTTCAAGTTGACCCAGGGTCGTGGTGTGTTATCCGGATAGGAGCACACTAGGTTGTCTCGGGTGTATATGGTTGGAAGGGGTACCTTGGTGGGTTGTTCTATGAACACGCCAGGGGTAGTACCCATAGGCGTATAGCCGAGGACATGGCGCGGTATTGGTAGCTACCATCCCGCATGTCGTAGTTGTTCTGATATAATCCCCCTTTCTCTAAATCCCTTACTTTATCCCGTTTTATAACAGTGGTGTTATTTTTATGCTATTTGTATACATCGAAGTGAACCATTGGGCGGAGTTTTCTCCAGAACCTCTTGGTTACTGAGATATATCCGTATATCTCACCCCGTCTCAGGGCATTTATTTCAGGATGTACCAGTGGACACGGAGCAGCGGGCAAGAAGCCCGCATGATGACGAGTGGAGCGGTGGTGTATAGTGTACTTTTTGGTGGCCATTTGGCCCAGGCTAGACTTAGAGCATGAACATGTATATGTATGTAGGAGGAGTCCATTAGCACTATGTTCATGTTATTTTGGCTAAGTTTAGTTTTCATGTCATTTTAGTTATGTATGTATTTGGCAAGTGAAGTTGTAAGATGTAAATATTTTTAGTTTAAAGTTAAAGTTGTAAATGTAAATGTAATCCAGTATTGTAAATGTACCATGGATGTATGTAATATGATGGAAGGGTTTTAGGCCTATTGTAGGTTTATGATTATCTACATTATGATTTATGCATGAAATTGATGTTAGTGATTGAAACTATAAAGGAATTGAAAGTAAACTGTTTATGTTTTAAGTGTATGTTGGATTGGGTTGTAAGTGCCCCAAGGCGTTGTTGGACTTTGTGTGTGCCACCCATTGGATTTTGCTGGATTTCAGGTGTATCAGTGGTGTTAAACAGGTTATGCAAATTTGGGGATTTTAGGAAATACAAAGGAAACTCTGACGAATTTTCTGTAGAATTGGCAGTTTTTGGGTGAACTTTGGAGGAGCGTATCTCTCTCCATAGTGGTCCTATTGGGACGTGCCATACGCCATTTTGAAGCTTAAGATGTCCCCTACGTTGTGTCAAAAGCTTAGGTTCATTGGTGGTGTGCGCAGCCCATTGGGGCTGTTGTAACACACTGCGTTGTTCTGCCCTGTTTTTGTTGGCAGATTTGAGGTAGTTTTGAGAAATTAATTCCCGCTTCGTTACTTGGTCAAATTAACCATACGATATATCAAATCGAAGTTTGAGGTGTATAGTTTATGGTATAAAAGTTTGAGAGTCATTGGATAGGCGGTTAGGTACAATTTATTCAATGAAGATTGGAGGTTTTAGGCTGTTTTGGAGTTGGTAGGCAATGTTGTTTGTCCAACTTCAAACGGCGATAACCGGAGCTCACGAGCTCGGAATCGAGTGTGTGATAGCTTGTTAGAAAGGTAAGTGAATAAGGAAAAAAGATAACCTGAAGTTTAAGTTCGGATTTTTATTTTGTGTTCGTAGAAAAACAAATTAGCAAGTCCAGTTAAGTGGTAAAAACGTAAAAGTGAGGAATTGACTAAGTGGGTTTATGGGAACCCCTTAGTGTCTTGTATGTAGTAGATTAAAGTGTATAAACAATTTAAGTAAGTCTTCTGCTAGTGTTACAGTTGCGATCACAGCTTTTAATTATTACGCTTTTTATGTTTTAACTGTTCGCGTTATAATCGGAAAAAGTTTACTCGCATTTTTATAAATGAATTGCTGTGATTGTAACTGCACTTAATATCATAATTAATGTTAACAATACCGGTGTACAACGGGCTGTTACAGATATTACTCAGATGACTTGGACTAATACTTTGTTTTAACAGTTCCGCATGTGTTACATTTGTAATCATTGTAATTGTAGTAAATAATTTTGCTACTATAATTAGTAATTGCTACCCGTTGATGTTAGTCGGAAATGCATGTTTTTGCTCACTACTTGTGAAATTCGGGACATCCTTCACAAGTTTTACTCCTTGAAATAGAACATAACCACCTATTGTAATTTAAAAACCAAGATTATTTCTACCAAATAGGTAACCTTTTTAGTTATAGGATATTATCGGATCCTTTGTAGGTTGTGGATTGAGCTAGATTAATATCAGAATTTGGAAAAGGAGTGCAGTAAGGATGGTTCCACTTTGGCTACTTTTGTTGAAATAGACCACATCTTTGAGTTCCTCTTAGGTTTGAACTCCGAGTATGATCTTATTAGAGTTCAAATTTTGGGAAAGGAGAAATTCCCCTCTCTCTTTGAAGTTTTCTAGGCTGTTTGAGGAGAAGAAAGCCATATGGTTGTCATGCTTGATGACTAACCCAATGATGGATCAACTTTGATAGAAGGGAAGTCTATGAAGCAAGATTCTTCTTCTTCTTCTTCCAAGCCCAACAATGACTGCAGCTGGTGTAACTATTGTAAAAAATCTAGTCACATGAAGGAGAACTGCTTTAAGCTTCAGCAAGGACAAAGTTCTTAGTCACACAAGAGGGTTCAAGGGTGTTCAACACAACCAGGTCAATATAACTTCTTTAGATTCTAGGACTACAAGTGAAGTCCCAAAGGTGGTTGATGAAGTTCCAGCCTTTAGTAAGGATGAGCTAGAGTGCCTATGAACTTTCATTGGCTCCATTAGTAAATCTTTTAGCTCTTGTTCTCTAGCCATTTCTTGTAAGAATTTCTATTCTCAATCCTTCAATGCTTCTAGTACTGTCTCTGATGATTCATGGGTTATTGACTTCAGTGCTACTAACCATTTGACCTTTTGTTCCCCATATCTTTTGTCGTATCAACCATCTTTTGGTAAGACTGTAACCCAGGCTAATATCTCTCACCTCAATTACTAGTTGTGGTACTGTCAAGCTCTTACCTTCCCTACACTGAAGAGGATGATTATAGTTGCTAAGGAACATGAAGCATTGTGTTATCTCCAACCAATGGTGATGAAGGTAGTCCCGATTAGAAACTAAGAATTTCTTGTTAGCAATCCAGCTTTGAGACTCATGCTTCAAGTTTGGATTCAATATAGGCATCTTGGATACCACCTTTGTCTCTGTTAAAGCCTTTTTTTCTGTCTTTATATTCAAAATAGTTAGTTAAGTCTTTTCATTTTGATGCATGTGAGTTGACTAAATACCACTGTGTAACTTTATCTCCTAGTTCTAATAAAAATGTTGTATCTTTTGTTCTTAATTCATTTTGATATTTGAGGACCTACCTCTGTTTGTAATATTTTTGAATGGTTTGTTTCATGTGGATGATTGTACTCGAGTAATTTGGCTTTACTTGATGAAGGACAAATCCAGAGTATATCAATTGTTTGTTAATTTTTTGTTGTAAGATTCAAATATAGTTTGGAGTGTCCATGAAATGTTTACGCTCTGATAATGGTGAGGAGTATGTTAGCCAACCTTTCTCTAACTTTCACAAGGAGCTTCGTATCCATTATGAACTCGTATGTATTGATACTCCTCAACAAAATGATGTTGTTGAAAGGAAAAATCGTCATGTACTTAAAATCACTAGAGCTCTTCTCTCCAAATGCCAGTTCCTAGTTCATTTGGGGGAGACTATTTGAGCTATTTCTTATTTGATAAATCAGTTACCCTCTCATGTTCTTGGTAATGTCAGTCCTGTTCACATTATGCCGTCCTTCTTTCCTTCTGTTGTGTCGTGGGCTGGATCTCATCATTCTCCACTTCAGATTGTAATGAAAGTTGGCATAAGTTTGTAATGGGAAAAGTTTGAAGTGAGGAACTAGAATGACAACTTGGTCAAATATTTTGTGCAAGGATCCAGTTACCCCATTTTTCAGTACTTGACCAATAACTTAATGCACTATTAGGGTAGTTTAATATCGAAGGTAAAGGAAAGTCTCCAGAGAGTAAAAGCCTGTAATATAATATGCATGCCATGACTCCATGTTAATTAATGGTTGATGTGCCTCTGGCAAGTGTAGTTTTTCTGTGTTAAAATTGATAAGAATTGAGTCATAAGAGAGTAATTTAAATACATATTTGCTAATTATATTGATTCTTTGTATGTCAATAATATTCACCTTTTAGTTGTATTTTTACAGGAAAAAGAAGTGGAGAATTATAAAAAGCCTGTTAATGCAATTCTACACGGGTGCAGCACACTACAAGTTCCAGAAGCATGGCGCGGACTGGCACCACACTGGCACGAACCCGCTCCAGTTTACGAACTTTGCTGCGAAGTCAATAAAGTGGCGCTAAGTAGCACCAAAGTGGCGCTACCTAGCGCCACAACAAAAGATGAAGTTGTCCTGCGCCAACTTTGGTAATTCTCCACGCCATCTTGCTCCAAGGAACATGAAAAAGTGACTTTTTGGTGGCGCCTAGTGGCGCCATTTTGATGCCAAGTGGCGCCACTCTACGAAGAATGAGTTCCGACTTTTGCAATCAGGCAGTGGCGCGGCGCAAACTTGCGCCAACCCGGCGCCAACTGGCGCCGGTTTGCGGGACAGATCTCCGTGTTTTCTGAGGGGCGTTTTTGGAAAGAGAAGAGAACAATATAAAAGGACTTTTTATGCAATTAGGTCAGAGACATTCAGATTTTCACATTTTCTAAAATTCTGAGACGGACACAGTGAGACACACAAGTGAGGGCAGATCTGGATCTGGAGAGAGACTGGAGGAGAAGGGCTCTGTGGCGTTCTTCGTTCTTCATCTCGTTCCAGTATTTTCTTTATCTTTTATTTAGTTATGTTGAATTTTAGATCAGCAATCATGATGTTGATTGGCTAGATCATTTTTATTGTAGTCAGGGTCACGATCCATATGTGAACCCTTGACACGAAGGATTGATTTGTGGTTTTTAATTTATATAATTATCTTTATCTTTACTCTGTTCGAATTTCATATTCCCTTTGTTAGAGTTGATCAATCTGATAGTTGGGGATATTCTGAGGATCAAAACCCTAGATAGGAATATTGGGGTTTTGATCTCAAAAGGGAGTAAGATAACAATCTGTATACGTGCTAGGAATAGACGTGTATACGATTGCAGATGCTTAAATTATCACGCCCATTGCTTGATCCCATGAGAAACATTGCAAGGAATTGGGGTTTCTCAATGGATTAAAGGGTTAACCTTGTAAGGAATTGAGGGTTAACTATTTAATCTTTTAGATGATAATTTATCTGAGTAATTATATATATAATTATTGTAAATCAATCCGGAGTAAAAAACGGGGATCATTTGGTGACTGAACCCTGGCTGCAATGTTTTTTAATATTTACAAAAATCAATCTTTGTTCTTTGTTTTATTCTTCAATATAAAAATACAAAAACAAGTTCTTTTATTTTCAGATTACAATTTTACTCAAATTGACAAAATTTGTCAAAACCCTTTTTGAAATCGTTCATTCTTAAAGGAAAAGTTTAATTGATATTAGATCTCAATCCCTGTGGAGACGAACTTTTCTCATCACTTTATTACTTGTGCGATCGGTATACTTGCCGGGAAGCATCAATGGTGATTGATGATTTTTTCATAGTTTTTGGTGTACACTCCTCTTTCTGTGTCCCCAGGTTTCGCATATGGTCAAAATCCAAACTAGCTTTAATTCATGTTTCATTTGTATTTTTTATTAATTATGATAGTGATAACATATTAAAGGTGTATTGAGCTTAGGTATAAATTTACAACCTTGGACATTGTAACAGCCCGTTGTACACCGGTATTGTTAACATTGATTATGATATTAAGCGCAGTTACAATCACAGTGATTAGATTAATTAAATTACGGGCAAATTTTTCTTTTAACATATTCCTTTCTTACATAAACACTTTTTCCGTAATCAATTAAAACAACACTATAATTGTAAAAGCAATTTGCGGAAGCATACATTCTTGCTAACATCACTAATCATTCTTTTTATTCAATTCATTTAACTCACCATCTTACTCTCATCTTTTACCAAGTTGTAGTCCTTTACATTGTCTACGTGTGGTTTCAAACCATGTATCATTTGGAGTTCTACCCATCAAGTTATACCCCTTTCTTTTAGTCTAGAAAAACCTGAATTTTCAAAATTTACACTGTGGTAATCGATTACCAGTGGGTGGTAATCGATTACCACCTGTCAAAAATGAGGCAGTAGCCAATTTTCTGAATCCTCTGTTCTGGTAATCGATTACCATCTTTTGGTAATCGATTACCTCACATGGTAATCGATTACCAAAGGCCAGTAATCGATTACCAGTGCAGACAGTAGCTAATTTTTCGTCCCCTGTTGCATGGTAATCGATTACCATGCTTGGGTAATCGATTACTATGCAGCAAAATGAAAGATTACAGCAGTTTTGAGCCCCAAAAAGGGTGTGTAATCCATCCCTAACCCCTTGGTACTCCACATAACACATAATCATGCCCTAATGTTGGCTCTAGGCCCTTCCATCATTCAATTTCCTTAAGTTAAACATCATTTACATCATTCTCAAAATAATGGCCATTTACATGCAACTATGGACCATTTTTACAACATAACTCATCAAGACTTCAAGGCTATGAATGTGGCAATGGACAAGTCCCATGCTCACTCAAAATATACAGTTATCCTAGCCATGAATAATAAAACATATCAAGACTTAGCATATGACCATGAACACTAGCAAAAGCATGGAAAATGACATCATGCAATATGTTCATGACCTAAGTCTCAAAATACTAATGGTATGCTATGTGCACTCCATAAACTCCTCCAAAAAGCCATGCAATCCAATGCACCGCATGCCCATCCAACGTCCACTATACGGGCTTCTTGCCCGAAGCTCCTCCCGGCTCATAGTGACCTGAAATGTGGTCCCCCAAACACGGGGTGAGATATACGGATATATCTCAGTAAACCAATGGAGCTAGAGGCTCTCTCCACTCCATGGCTCACTAAAATGTATCAAAATGACATAATATGGCATGCAAGTAAAACAATATCACCATCCTCCTGGAGACACCCAAGAACATCCACTCATGGATTCATGTTCAAGGACTCCATCATATGACTCCCGAGACAGTCCTGGCGCCTCTCCCATGGTTGAGAAGACTCCATGGCAATACCCAACCGGAACTCCTCATGAGCCCTATCCGGCGGACGTCCCACGTTTGGATCATCCTGGCGCCGCTCCCAGAGTCGACTCCACGGCAATACCCGACTGGCATTCTCACAAGGATGAATCCAGCGGATGACCAAACTCCACTTGTCAACTGGCCAGTGACCACACAATTTCACACAATACAAGCAATATGCATACAAGCACACATACACATCATGTCATAACCACATAATCCAACCACAACCTTCCTCTAGGTGTGGTGGAGCTCACTAGGGATTAAACCCAAGTTCCAAGAGTTTACCTTAACACGAGCAACACCGTTCCAAACGTATGCTCCAAATCAACTTTTCACAATTCCAACCGTGTGAGGCACCCTACAACAATCATCAAATCCCAATTACACAAAAACTCATTTTTCATCAAAATTCCTCAAATTTTGCCTAAGTTACAAACCCATATTTTTCACCCAAAAATTAACATAGCATTTCTAGCTTACAAACATGATTCTAAGGCCTTTTCATCTAATAGCATTTTTGCATTTGGGCTCTCTATCATCACACATCTAAAATCAAAGCTTTGAACACAAATTCATAGATCTAAGAAATCAACTATCAAAAGACCACAAATATACTTACAATGTGTAGTATGATCAACACCAAGGCTTCACTAAACCATTTAAAGCTCAAAACTCCAAGAAATCTCCAAAAACACTTATGGGTCGGATCTGACTTTGCTTAAAACGCGGCCAAAGAGATGGATTCAAGGCTTCTAAGTGCTACCAATGGCTTTGGAAGGTTGTTTACGATAGATTTCAACACCAAAATCAAGCGATTCGGTGGAGAAACGAAGAAATGGGAAGAAAAGTGAAGAATGGTGGAAATGGCTTCTCCTCCCTGTGTGTGTGCGCGAGAAGTGAAGAAGAAAGGAGGAAAGAAGGAAAGAAAAAGGAGGTGGGGCCAAGTGACTTCGGTCACACGGGTCCCACACGCGATCTAACTTTAACTCCGATAAAAATTCCGATCACAAATCCTTAATCTACATATTTTTCCAGTCCATGACATATTTTTATTCCTCCAAAATATTACTAAAATTTTCACACCTATCGGTACACTCACATCACAGTATTTTAACACTTAAAATTCACTATTCATCAATTTTTTCCCAAATTTGCCTATTCACTCAATTTTCCGCCCTGATTCCATTTTCAGCATTATTTTTGTCATTTGAAATCTCTAACTCAATATTTAAGCCTCATAACACACGGTTGGCAAATTACCATTTTGCCCTTTTTGCCCCTTTTGGCCATAATGCTTGGATTTTCACTAATCCATCAACTCTCATTTCTCAATATATCATTAAAATACACATTTAAATATTTGAGGTGTTATATTCACCCCACCTTTTTGAAATTTTGTCCGCAAAATTAAATCATACCTGCTCACTAACTCAGGATACAGCCGGAGAATCTCGTCCTCCCGCTCCCAAGTAGCCTCCTCAGGTGTGCGGCCTTCCCACTGAATCTTCAGCATGGGAATCACTTTACTTCTCAATCGCTTTTCACTGCGATCTAACACTGCAATAGGACCAATGGGAGTCTTCAAGTTCTCCCTGATTTCAATATTATCCGGCATCACAACATGTGATTCGTCCGGAACATAACGTCGCAACTGCGACACATGAAAGACATCATGTAGATTAGACAACTGAGGGGGTAAGGCAAGCTGATAGGCCACCAATCCTACTCTTTTCATAATCTGATATGGCCCAATGAACCGTGGACTCAGCTTCCTCACACCCAACGCACGGCCAACACCTGTGACCGGCGACAAACGTACAAATACATGGTCACCTTCCTCAAATTCCAGCGGTCTATGCTTATTGTCATAATAGCTCTTCTGCCGATTCTGTGCCTGTTTCAATTTTTCTCTGATCATTTCAATTTGCACTGTTGTTTCCTGCACAAAATCCGGACCAAACCTTTCTTTATCGCCTACCTCAGTCCAACAAGTGGGCGTACGACACCTCCTGCCATACAAAACCTCATATGGTGCCATACCCAGACTGGAATGAAAACTGTTATTATAAGAAAATTCCACCAGTGGTAAGTACCTATCCCAGGCATTACCCTGTTCCAGTGTGCAAGCTCTCAACATATCCTCAAGTGTCTGTATGGTCCTCTCAGTCTGACCATCAGTCTGCGGGTGATAAGCAGTGCTCAGCCGGAGCTGAGTGCCAAAAGCCTGCTGCAAAGCTCCCCAAAATCGTGAAGTAAACTTCGGGTCCCGATCACTCACAATGCTAATTGGTATCCCATGGAGTCTAACAATCTCCTTTACATACAGTGTAGCCAACTTCTCCGTGGTGTAGTCTACTCGTACTGGTAGAAAATGTGCAGACTTCGTAAGTCGGTCCACAATAACCCAAATTGAATCATAACCAGCTGGAGCTCTCGGTAGTCCAACAACAAAATCCATTGAAATACTTTCCCATTTCCATTCAGGTATATCCAGCGGCTGAAGTAATCCAGCAGGTTTCTGATGCTCTATTTTCACTTTCTGGCAAACCAAGCACTTAGACACGTACTCGGCAACATCTCTTTTCATACCAGGCCACCAGAACTTAACTTTCAAATCTTGGTACATCTTTGTGGCACCTGGGTGGATAGAATATTGACCCTTATGGGCCTCAGTCATAACTTCCTCAGCAAGTTCCTTGGGCACAACAATCCTGCCCTGATATAATAGTAGTCCTTGTTCATTCACAGATATGCCACTCTGGCCTTTCAAATACTTAATACTCTCATTGCGAATCTGAGTCTCTTTAATCTTCTCGTGCAGCTCGTTCTCAATCCGAGTCAACTCCATATCACACATTCTTCCTGCAAAGAAATCCGTTATTTTCATATCACGGAATTGCTCAATCACTTCATTGTCCCACATCATCATATGAGATAAATTAACAGACTTCCTACTCAGTGCATCTGCCACAACATTGGCCTTTCCCGGGTGGTATTTCAGCTCAAAGTCATAATCTTTCAGGAATTCAACCCATCTACGCTGCCTCATATTCAGCTCTTTCTGATCAAATAAATATTTCAAGCTTTTATGGTCGCTGAACACAGCAAATTTCATCCCATACAGAAAATGCCTCCAAATTTTCAAGGCAAACACAATAGCAGCCAATTCCAAGTCGTGCGTCGGATAATTTTCTTCGTGTGGCCTTAACTGCCTAGACGCATATGCAATCACTTTTCCTTCCTGCATCAGCACGCTCCCTAAACCTTTCTTAGAAGCATCACAATATAACACAAACTCACCCTCCGGATCAGGTAAGGTTAACACCGGAGCAGTGGTCAATTTCTCTTTTAGTAGCAGAAAACAGTCCTCACATTCCTGGGTCCACACAAAAGGATTATCCTTTCGTGTCAATCGAGTCAACGGTAGAACCATTGCAGAAAATCCCTGTATAAATCGGCGATAATAGCCAGCAAGCCCCAGAAAACTTCTAATTTCAGTCACAGTCTTAGGTCGTTCCCAGTCACTTACCGCTTCAATCTTGCTTGGATCCACTGCAACACCACTTGCAGAAATAACGTGACCCAAAAATTGCACCTCAGACAACCAGAATTCACACTTAGACGGTTTAGCATACAGTTTCTTGTCCTTTAACACCTGCAACACAGTCCTCAAATGGTCCATGTGCTCCTCTTTACTCTTAGAATAGATTAAAATGTCATCAATGAATACAATCACGAACTGGTCCAAATACGGTTTAAAAATGCGATTCATATAGTCCATGAACACCGCCGGGGCATTAGTAAGCCCGAAAGGAATCACTTGATATTCAAAATGTCCATATCTGGATCGGAAAGCTGTTTTAGGTACATCCTCCGGTTTAATCCGAATCTGGTGATATCCGGACCGGAGATCAATCTTTGAAAATACACAGGCACCCCTCAACTGATCTAATAAATCATCAATACGCGGTAATGGGTACCGGTTCTTAATAGTCACTTTATTCAGCTGTCGGTAGTCAGTGCACAATCTCATGCTACCATCCTTTTTCTTTACAAATATAACTGGTGCTCCCCACGGAGACACGCTCGGCCTAATAAAATTCTTCGCAGATAGTTCTTCAATATGTTTCTTCAATTCAGCCAACTCAAGTGGCGACATCCGATATGGAGCCAAGGAGATCGGCCCCACACCAGGCAATAGATCAATCGAGAATTCAATCTCTCTCTCAGGTGGGAATTCTGGTATCTCATCCGGAAATACGTCCTCAAACTCATTTACAACTGGAATAGCAGAAATCTCCTCCTTTTTATCACCCACCAATCCGCCCAACAAGACATAACCCAAATCTCCAGCCTTCAAGGCTTTCACAGTTTGACTTACAGACAAATACAGAGACGGACAAACAGACGGTCTCTCGTGAGATAACAACAACCTCTTCCCGCAGCAATCAATCATTGCGCAGTTCCGAGACAACCAATCCATCCCCAAAATTAAATTGACAGAGGCCAGGGGTAAGATAATTAAATCAATGGTGTAACCCCTGCCTAAATAAGTGAACTTCACATCCTCACAGATCCAAGACGATTCACTAACCTCTCCTGTAGCAGTAGTAATACGCATCGGCGGAACCATCCGTGTTACCTTTAAGTCCAGCGCCTTAGCCACATAGTCCGCCACAAATGAATGTGTAGCTCCCGAATCAAACAACACAGATAAATCAACATTAGATAGAAAAATTATACCTTTAACCAAATTCGGAGCCTTTTCAGTACGTTGCGCATTAGTAGTATAAACTCGTCCCACAGTAGGAACAACAGCAATAGGAGTAGCAGTAGTAGTAGCTGGCGGCAAGGCCTGCAGATTCGCAGCCTGCCCCGAAGAAGACGGACAATTTCTAGCAAAGTGGCCATTCCGACCACATTTATAACAAGCCGACGGATCAGCACCACACACACCTTTGTGGTATTTACCACACTTCCCACATTGTGGGGTAGGGTATCTAATCGCAGCACCACCACCACCAGTATTTCCACCCCTCTTGAACTGACCAGGAGGCTGCCTTACATGCAACCCCCTTCCTCTATAATTATTATTAAAACCTCCTCTGTTAGTATTACCAGAAGGACCAGGTGTCCTCTTAACATCTTGCTCTTTTGTAGAATCAGATTTCAGATACCTCCCATAAACAGTCTCGACCCTTTTGCACTGGGTCACCAAATCAGCAAAGTTTCTCACTGCGGTATTTGACATCCTCTTAGCAATCTTCTCACTCAGCCCTCTTTGAAATTTAGCTGACAAGAACTCGGGAGTAGGTAAAGTACCTCCATAATTAGCAAACTTGACAAGTTTATTGAATTTTGCCACATAGGCATCCACAGTCATAACTCCCTGTACCAGTTTATCAAATTCACCTTGCTTTGCCTCCCGAACATCGCGGGGAAAATATTCTTCATGAAATAATCCTTCAAACAAAGTCCAAGTTAGAACCTCACCCTGAATAATAAATGGGCGAGACACATTGTCCCACCACTCCTGGGCATCACCCTCCAGCATATAAACAGAATATAACAACTTCTGCGGATCTTGGCACCTCATAACCTGAAAAATCTTGTCCATACCCCTCAACCAAGCAGTGACCTCCTTTGGGTCCCTTGACCCCATAAATGCGGGTGGCTTATGTTTCCTAAAAGATATGAGCCTACGCTCATCGTCAGCATTGTCAAGCACCTGTCCAGCAGCCCCAGTAGATTGGGCAACAGATGACGGATCAGGAACATAACTCGGGTCAGTAGTAGTATGATGACTAGCCTCACCAGTGTGGTGACTAGCCCCACTCTCCCCCTGTTGAGGAGTAACAGATGGCGTCGGTTTAGGAGTCACCGTAGCCGTATGCGGAGGTGTATCTTCCCTCCTAGGGCGACCTCTTTCCGCCCTCAACTCAGCCATAAAGGCCTGCATCATATCCTGATTTGCTTTCATCAGGTTCTCTGTCATATTTCTATTTGCAGCCGTTTCCGCCTGCAGAGCATTCAGTGCTGCAGTGACCGGATCCGGTGGCAAAGGACCTGCACCACGTGCCCCACGGCGACCTCGTGCCCTACTCATGATATCTGTACATGTAACACAAAGGAACGAGTTGATCAGACCCACACTGAGGAATCACATATACATTAATCATAAATAGTTCACAGATAGCTATGACACACAAGATACAACATACACAAACAATCAGAGTTCCCTAAACAAAACTGCTCTGATACCATAAAATGTAACAGCCCGTTGTACACCGGTATTGTTAACATTGATTATGATATTAAGCTCAGTTACAATCACAGTGATTAGATTAATTAAATTACGGGCAAATTTTTCTTTTAACATATTCCTTTCTTACATAAACACTTTTTCCGTAATCAATTAAAACAACACTATAATTGTAAAAGCAATTTGCGGAAGCATACATTCTTGCTAACATCACTAATCATTCTTTTTATTCAATTCATTTAACTCACCATCTTACTCTCATCTTTTACCAAGTTGTAGTCCTTTACATTGTCTACGTGTGGTTTCAAACCACGTATCGTTTGGAGTTCTACCCATCAAGTTATACCCCTTTCTTTTAGTCTAGAAAAACCTGAATTTTCAAAATTTACACTGTGGTAATCGATTACCAGTGGGTGGTAATCGATTACCACCTGTCAAAAATGAGGCAGTAGCCAATTTTCTGAATCCTCTGTTCTGGTAATCGATTACCATCTTTTGGTAATCGATTACCTCACATGGTAATCGATTACCAAAGGCCAGTAATCGATTACCAGTGCAGACAGTAGCTAATTTTTCGTCCCCTGTTGCATGGTAATCGATGACCATGCTTGGGTAATCGATTACTATGCAGCAAAATGACAGATTACAGCAGTTTTGAGCCCCAAAAAGGGTGTGTAATCCATCCCTAACCCCTTGGTACTCCACATAACACATAATCATGCCCTAATGTTGGCTCTAGGCCCTTCCATCATTCAATTTCCTTAAGTTAAACATCATTTACATCATTCTCAAAATAATGGCCATTTACATGCAAATATGGACCATTTTTACAACATAACTCATCAAGACTTCAAGGCTATGAATGTGGCAATGGACAAGTCCCATGCTCACTCAAAATATACAGTTATCCTAGCCATGAATAATAAAACATATCAAGACTTAGCATATGACCATGAACACTAGCAAAAGCATGGAAAATGACATCATGCAATATGTTCATGACCTAAGTCTCAAAATACTAATGGTATGCTATGTGCACTCCATAAACTCCTCCAAAAAGCCATGCAATCCAATGCACCGCATGCCCATCCAACGTCCACTATACGGGCTTCTTGCCCGAAGCTCCTCCCGGCTCATAGTGACCTGAAATGTGGTCCCCCAAACACGGGGTGAGATATACGGATATATCTCAGTAAACCAATGGAGCTAGAGGCTCTCTCCACTCCATGGCTCACTAAAATGTATCAAAATGACATAATATGGCATGCAAGTAAAACAATATCACCATCCTCCTGGAGACACCCAAGAACATCCACTCATGGATTCATGTTCAAGGACTCCATCATATGACTCCCGAGACAGTCCTGGCGCCTCTCCCATGGTTGAGAAGACTCCATGGCAATACCCAACCGGAACTCCTCATGAGCCTTATCCGGCGGACGTCCCACGTTTGGATCATCCTGGCGCCGCTCCCAGAGTCGACTCCACGGCAATACCCGACTGGCATTCTCACAAGGATGAATCCAGCGGATGACCAAACTCCACTTGTCAACTGGCCAGTGACCACACAATTTCACACAATACAAGCAATATGCATACAAGCACACATACACATCATGTCATAACCACATAATCCAACCACAACCTTCCTCTAGGTGTGGTGGAGCTCACTAGGGATTAAACCCAAGTTCCAAGAGTTTACCTTAACACGAGCAACACCGTTCCAAACGTATGCTCCAAATCAACTTTTCACAATTCCAACCGTGTGAGGCACCCTACAACAATCATCAAATCCCAATTACACAAAAACTCATTTTTCATCAAAATTCCTCAAATTTTGCCTAAGTTACAAACCCATATTTTTCACCCAAAAATTAACATAGCATTTCTAGCTTACAAACATGATTCTAAGGCCTTTTCATCTAATAGCATTTTTGCATTTGGGCTCTCTATCATCACACATCTAAAATCAAAGCTTTGAACACAAATTCATAGATCTAAGAAATCAACTATCAAAAGACCACAAATATACTTACAATGTGTAGTATGATCAACACCAAGGCTTCACTAAACCATTTAAAGCTCAAAACTCCAAGAAATCTCCAAAAACACTTATGGGTCGGATCTGACTTTGCTTAAAACGCGGCCAAAGAGATGGATTCAAGGCTTCTAAGTGCTACCAATGGCTTTGGAAGGTTGTTTACGATAGATTTCAACACCAAAATCAAGCGATTCGGTGGAGAAACGAAGAAATGGGAAGAAAAGTGAAGAATGGTGGAAATGGCTTCTCCTCCCTGTGTGTGTGCGCGCGAGAAGTGAAGAAGAAAGGAGGAAAGAAGGAAAGAAAAAGGAGGTGGGGCCAAGTGACTTCGGTCACACGGGTCCCACACGCGATCTAACTTTAACTCCGATAAAAATTCCGATCACAAATCCTTAATCTACATATTTTTCCAGTCCATGACATATTTTTATTCCTCCAAAATATTACTAAAATTTTCACACCTATCGGTACACTCACATCACAGTATTTTAACACTTAAAATTCACTATTCATCAATTTTTTCCCAAATTTGCCTATTCACTCAATTTTCCGCCCTGATTCCATTTTCAGCATTATTTTTGTCATTTGAAATCTCTAACTCAATATTTAAGCCTCATAACACACGGTTGGCAAATTACCATTTTGCCCTTTTTGCCCCTTTTGGCCATAATGCTTGGATTTTCACTAATCCATCAACTCTCATTTCTCAATATATCATTAAAATACACATTTAAATATTTGAGGTGTTATAGACATGGACAGAAATATAGTTTTTTTATTGGAAGATGTGAATTTATTGAATGACAGTCTCCTTAGTATATTTTAGAATTAACGGCAGAGAATAATTACTTTAAAAAAGAGAGGCAAAGAGGGTGGGAGAGGAGGGAATATATGTCGCTTTGAAACTACCTTATTTGCCTCTAAGATCGGTAGAAAGAATTCAATGGTAGGTTTTTTTTGCATGAATTTCTCATTCTTAAGAGTAGGTATCAGCATTGTATTTCTCACCCGCAAAAAACATCTGTTTCTAATTGTTGTTTAAAATTAGGGAAAAATATTTATCCTTTTAAAAGACAATCATTTAGTTAAAACTATTATTTTTTATTTAATATTTAAATTAGAAAAAAAATTCCACTTTCTCTTGCCATGATTTTTGTCTTTCTCATTATAAAACATAGTAATTTTGACTAAAATGACATAATTTTATATTAATTAAAATGACAAACACCAATCCCTTTAAATTATCCTAAATGACAGGATGAGTATTATAATTTTGGTCCGTTGTGATATGAAAAAAATTGCTAATTTTGTTACTTGTTTTTACAGGGTGCTTTTGGAAAAAGTGCACTAATTGGCTCTGGTTTGACTACTTATACATTGCTTGGATTAGGAGTGGTATGTCAAATGTTTGCTTAGATTTAACAAAGCATACATATAGTTATTCAATAACATTGTTAATGACAAAATTCAACCATTTGGTTGCATGGATTTAGCATGACTAATGGTGTTGTGGGCTGTGGCGGTAGCTCATGTAACTTTTACCAGTGTTTTGCGGGGGAGAGTTCATACTAAATTTAGAAGCTAGATTTATTGCTCATGTTCAACATCATGAACTGTGAGAGAGTTCATACTAAATTTAGAAGCTAGATTTATTGCTCATGTTCAGCATCATGAACTGTATTATGTTCTCAATGCACCGCGTTACGTTGTTACCCTCCTTATTGCTTAGTCCTTTTCTTGATTTAATAATATAATAATTTGTTACTTGTTTTCGGTATTCATTAAAACATAAATGGAATTTTTTTTTCTTTTTCTTCTTCTTTCAACAGCTTGGAGGACCTCTTTCACTTCCTTGGGGACTTTATGTTCTGTTATGTTAGGCATGCAAATACTTGTCTTGAATTTGAAAGGAAATGATGAAACTGAAGTAGTTGTTTTTGTAAGTATTTATGAAGAACTAATATTTTTCCAGAGGACACCGGAGAAACCATGCTTAAATGATGTGACGGAGGTTGGAACATGGAGAAAGACATTTGTGGCTGTTGCTACTTTTCTTGTTGTCTTGACTCTACTACTTGTGTGGGATGACCTAGCAGAGGAGCTGGGAATAGGTCTTGTAAATGCATTTTAATGGTTATGTGTAGACTAAAGCCGTATTTGAAATTGAGCAGTGAAATATATAAGTTAATTCATTACCAAACCAAAGCCTAATTCAATTTTATACGAGGTTTACCCCTCGTTTACTTGGCAAAAAATGTTAAAAATCCGATTTTACCAGTTGCTTCCTCAAAAAGAAAAAAATGGGGTCTATTCTTGTTAGGAAAATTGTAGATTGCAAGGTCATGTTATGATAAGCAGTTATTTCCCTTTATTTAACCCATGACCAGTGCTATTTATTGATTGAATTTTCACAGTGCGTTTGTTTAAGGCAACAATCTTGCGGAGGGCAATTGATTTTTTTCTATCTGTATTTAATTGAGAGTGATTAAAGGATAATGATTTCCTTTTCTTTTTCTTTTTTCTGTCTGTATTTAATTCAATGAATCAATATACGGAGATTTCTTTTTAATCACATTATTTTTTTCATCACATTGCTAATTGAGAGTGATAATAGGATAATGATTTTTTTTAATTTAGTTTTTAAATATAAATACTAGTTTTTAGCTAAAATGATATTATATCATATTAATCTTGATATATATCAATGGAGTATTAAATAATTTTGCATTAACGTAATATCTTATAAATACAATTTATATGGTAGAAACTTTTCTGGTAGATTTTGAGATAAAATCATCTAATGAAAAAATATTTGATGATGTAAGAGTGACTTTAATTAATATCATTCCCTCCTCTTTTGTTTATGAAATTGAATTAAATATAATATCACGATATAATCTCTGTAAGTAAAGTCAAGGTCATGTGTCCTCACCAAAAAAAAAATGTCAAGGCCATGTGTTATTTTTATAAGATTTTTTCCCCCTCAAATCTCTTACTTTTTCAGTAGGTTCATACATTTTATAATTTTGTCAATAAATACCTATAATTTCATTATTTTCTAAATTTGATTCCTATAGTTAAAATACTAATAGAAATTTAACATGATGATAGAGTTCATTTTTTTTCAAAAAAATAAAAATAAAAATTTAAGGTCGTTGTATAAGATTATCTAACATAGGAGGTTTATTTAAAAACAAATTTACACTTTTAAAATTGCTATGATTTAAAAAAAATTAATGAGATTTTTTTGAATCAACTCAAGTTTTTAAAAATTATAATGATACTCTAACATAAAGAACTTCATTAAAAAAAATCTTAAATTATAAAAATGCTCGGGTATTGTTTAACAAACAACAAATGTAATCAATTAGAGAAAATTACGTTATTCTTCCCTTAAATTTTCCTTAATTACACATGATTGTCTCCAAATTTTTAAAATTACAGCAACTTTCTTTGTATTTTATATGATTGTCAAACTATCACCCCTTTTAATGAAATTTAATTTACAAGATACTTATCATTCACAGTATATTATTTTTAAAATCAAAAGGAAATACGTTTTATTCAAGATTATTTTTACATTTTTATATATCTACCGGTTCATCAGTTATACAATTAGTTAGCTACTCATACCACATGCATATTACATGTCATCATTTCTATCCAAAGACACTTCAAAAAAATAATTAAAATCACAGCGCATGAATTACACAAACTAAAAAAACACTCCATATGAAACCCTAATTTTCAAGGATAGATTCACTTATTTGTCCATACATTTATGCAAAGAGATTATTTGTTATATTTGAATTGATGACCTTTCGATTACAAAAAGAGCTTCAAGAGTTACACAATACTAAAAAAATAAAAATTGTAAAAATAATGTAATGGAAGAGAGAAAAAAATAAAAAGGCAAAAAAATAGATGCAATTAACAAAAAATTGAAAAAGATTGCCCAGGCTTCCAGTTGAAAAAAATCAAGCAAACTAATAACATTATCTCTACACGGTGGTTACAAGAAGCAATCCTATATTCCTGACTACATTAGACTCTTTAAAAAACAATGTCAACTTTTTAGTACATTCTCATTGTACTTCACATTGTCTCCTCTGAACTCTCCCTTGGAAGGAGTTTAATCCTGTATGCGTTCTCCACGAGCCAGTCACTAAACTCTGGAGATGCTGCCAGTTCTGCTAAAGCTTGGTTGGTGGATTCATCTGTCAACTCATCCCACTCTTCCTTTGTGAACTTTTTTCTGTTCCTGATCTTGTGGAAGGTTGAATAATAATCCCCCCTTATTTGTGTCCCACAATATTTATTTATCAAAATAACAATTCTCCTAACAATCCAGTAGCCTAAAGTAGCGATGATACCAAAAATGGCAACCTGTAAACCATTGAAGAAAATAATTTTATTAAAAAGAATTTAAGATATGTCTGATAGACAAGCCAAATCCCATAGGAAGAAAAATAGTTGATAACATATATCTGACAGGTAGGCAAAGATGGCCAGCAATCAGCAAGAGTTATGCAACATTAACCACAAAAAGGGGAACAGGGAGGGTGGAAAGTGAAAGCTACAATGTAACCACCAACCAGGGACTAGCCATTGGCGAATGACAGTTGGGGCAAACATCAGGGCGACAAGCATATATAGAAAGGTTGTGCTTGTTCCAGAAAATCAAATAATTATATTTGAAAAGAGGAAGTCATTTTCTCCCCTTTACCAGTTATTTTCTGTTGACTGCAAATATTTTTTGCTAACCC
>JAVKPL010013636.1:0-76927 GCA_032173675.1 Gastrolobium villosum | reverse complement strand
GATCCGCACAGATTCGTTGACAGATTTTTACGAATCTGTGACTCCACAAAGCCTCCACACGTTTCTGATGATGCAATACGATTGAGACTTTTTCCTTTTTCTCTGCTGATAGCATCATTTCTTGGGAGAACTTGTCTGAAAAGTTCTTTGCAGAGTTCTTCCCCATGGAGAAATACAACAACATGGTGAATGATATCACATCTTTCAAACAACTTATGGGAGAGACCATCTGCGCTTCTTGGAATAGATTCAAGGCCCTCATGAGAAAGGTTCCTCATTATAACCTATCTCAAGGGGACCAAGTGAGAATCTTTTTCAATGGTTGTCTGCCGGAAACGAAACTGGTTATCAATACTGCAGCAGGCGGTTCTTTGGGTGATAAGCTAGCTTCAGAGTCATATCATCTGATTGACAAGTTAGCTAAAAATGAGAATGAGACATCTTCAAGGACGGGAAAAAGGGAAGTAGTGCCACTCAATGATAATAATGCAATGCTGGCAGAGCAAAAGTTGCTATCACAACAGATGTCTAATCTGAATGCAAAGTTTGAGAGGATGCAGCTTTCTAAAGTTCAAGCTAATGCAGTTGTTTTTGACTGTGAATACTGTCATGAAGATCACGACACCAATGCTTGTCCTACATTGATGTCTTCAGATTCGTCTCAACAGGTGCAGGTAAATGGCATTTGGTATGACCAACGCCCTAATCAGCAAAACTTTTCAAGAAATCAGAATAATTCTGCTGGCGGTAATAGCTACCAAAGGAAGAGTTATCAAGGTACTGGATTAGATATGAAGTCTGACAACTATCTAAAGCCACCACCTATTCCACAAAGAGAGCCTTCTGACCTGGAGCGTTTAGTGGGAACATTAGCACAAAGTACTAACGCTTTCATGGAAGAGAGTAAGGCTAATCAAAAAAGTACCAATGCTTTCATTGAGGAAAGTAGAGCTGAGTCCAGGAATACCAAAGCTTCAATCAAGAACCTGGAATATCAGGTTGGTCAACTTGCCCAACAGCTGTCTGATAGAGCACCAGGTACCTTTCCTGGCAATACTACTACCAATCCCAAGGATAATTGTATGGCAATTATAACTAGAAGCGGTAAAGTGGTGGCATCCCCATCAAAACCTATAGAAGAGGAAGAGAAGGTTGAACAGGAGGAGAAGTCTGAAAAAGAAGCTGAAAAGTCTCCTGAAATAGTGAAACCGGCTGATAATGTGAAGGAGCAATCTACTCTTCCGAAAGAAAAGTTTGAACTTAGTGAAGAGTACCTTATGAAAATGGCACCTTATCCTGGAAGGTTGAAGCCAGAATTGAAGGCAAAAAGCTATGACAGATTTCTTGAGATTTTCAAGAAGTTACATGTGAACATTCCGTTTGCTGAAGCATTGGCTAATATGCCAAATTATGCAAAATTCATGAAAGATCTCCTCTCCAGGAAGCATAAGCTACAAGAGTGTCAGACAGTTGCACTTACTGAGAAGTGCAGTGCTATTATCACTAGGAAGTTTCCTCCTAAACTTCGTGATCCTGGAAGCTTCAACATTGAAATCGAAATCGGTGATACAAAGATTGGCAAAGCTTTGTGTGATTTGGGGGCGAGCATTAATCTGATGCCCTTATCTGTCTGTAAAGCCTTGGGGATTACTGAATTGAAGCCTACTTTGGTTTCTCTTCAGCTTGCTGATAGATCCTTAAGGAAGCCAAGTGGTATAGTCGAAGATGTCCTTGTAAAAATTGACAAGTTCATCTTTCCGGCTGATTTTATTGTGCTTGATATGGAAGTGGAAAATGAAATGCCTCTCATATTGGGTAGACCTTTCCTGGCCACAGCTCGTGCTATGATTGATGTGGAGCAAGGAAAGCTGGTGCTAAGAATGAATGAAGACACAATCACTGTCAATGTCTTTGATGCAATGAAGAGACCATATGATGATAGTGAGTGTTTCGAAATTAATGTCTTAGAAGAGGTGGTACATGAAGATAAAACTCCCTTGCAAGAATTAACTGTTGAATTGCAAGAGAGAGATCATATCCCCTTTGAGGAAGATATTAAGGCTGCTGATGAGTTCCTTGAACAGAAGAAATCTGACAAAGAAATAGGTGCTCCTAAAGTTGATCTTAAGGAGTTACCTCCTACTCTAAAGTACATGTTCCTGGGGGATAATGAAACATATCCGGTGATTGTAAATAACGGGTTATCTGCTGATGATGAGAAGAAGCTGAAACAAGTTCTTTTAAAGCACAAGACTGCTTTAGGATGGTCCATGGCTGATCTAAAGGGTATAAGTCCTTCCTTCTGTACGCATAAAATTCTCATGGAGAATGATATCAAACCTGTAAGGCAGCCTCAGAGGAGATTAAACCCCATGATGAAAGAAGTAGTGAGAAAAGAAGTGGTCAAACTTCTTGATGCAGGTATGATTTATTCTATATCAGATACTGCATGGGTAAGTCCTGTACAAACTGTGCCTAAGAAAGGGGGTGTCACTGTGGTGAAGAATGATAAGGATGAGCTAATCTCTACCAGGACAATTACTGGCTGGCGGATGTGTGTCGACTATAGAAGGCTTAATGAAGCAACAAGGAAGGACCATTTTCCTCTCCCTTTTGTGGATCAAATGCTAGAAAGGTTGGCGGGTCACTCTTATTATTGTTTTCTAGATGGATACAGTGGCTATAATCAAATTGCCGTGACTCCTGAAGATCAGGAGAAGACAGCATTCACTTGTCCTTTTGGCGTTTTTGCCTATAGGAGGATGCCGTTTGGATTATGCAATGCACCTGCTACTTTTCAGAGATGCATGTTATCAATTTTCTCGGATATGGTAGAAAAATTCTTGGAGGTATTCATGGATGACTTTTCTGTCTTTGGCTCTTGTTTTGATGATTGCTTAGGCAATTTGTCTAAGGTACTGAAAAGATGCCAAGAGACAAACCTGGTTCTCAACTGGGAGAAATGTCACTTCATGGTCCAAGAAGGCATTGTGCTTGGACACAAAATTTCTAAGGAAGGTATAGAAGTTGATAAAGCAAAACTGATGCTCATTGAAAAACTACCTCCTCCAATTAATGTTAATGGAGTGAGAAGTTTCCTTGGTCATGCTGGCTTTTATAGAAGATTCATCAAGGATTTCTCTAAAATTGCCAAGCCACTAAGTCAACTTCTGATGAAAGACAATGAGTTTGTTTTCAATGATGCTTGCCTTAAAGCATTTAATTTGCTAAAGGAAAAGCTCACTACTGCTCCTGTCTTGATATCTCCTGATTGGAGTATGCCGTTTGAGTTGATGTGTGACGCTAGTGATCTTGCTATTGGTGCTGTTCTTGGGCAGAGAAGAAACAAACTGTTGCATGTTATCTATTATGCTAGCAAAGTTCTGAATGAAGCACAAGTGAATTATGCAACAACAGAGAAGGAGATGCTTGCTGTGGTCTATGCACTTGATAAATTTAGACCATATCTCCTCGGTGCCAAGACAATCATCTTCACTGATCACGCAGCTATAAAATATTTGATCTCTAAACAAGACGCCAAACCACGACTGCTAAGGTGGATGTTGTTGTTCCAAGAATTTGATTTGGAAATAAAAGACAAGTCGGGGATGGAGAATAAAGTTGCTGACCACTTGTCATGAATTCGAGAGAAGAACCTGCAAGATGATCCTGCTATAGAGATCAACGATTCTTTTCCGGATGAACAAGTTCTTACAATCTCTTTAAATTTGTCTGAAAAGCCAATTTTTGCGTTGCATGTGGAACCTTGGTTTGCTGATTTTGTCAATTTTAAAGTAATCAAGAAAATACCTCCTAATTTCACAAAGCAACAAGTGAAAAAGTTCTTATATGATGCAAGGAGGTATGTATGGGATGATCCATTTCTGTATTTCCAATGTGTTGATGGAATCTTGAGAAGATGTGTATCAGAGTTGGAAATCAAGGGAATTTTATGGCATTGTCACAATTCTGATTATGGTGGCCATTTTGGTGGGAATAGAACTGCCCAAAAGGTGTTGCAAAGTGGCTACTATTGGCCTACACTTTTCAAAGATGCCAGAGAATACGTTGAAAAGTGTGAAAGATGCCAGAAAACAGGGAACATTTCCCGTAAAGATGAGATGCCTCTAAACACTATTATGGAGGTAGAATTATTCGATTTATGGGGGATTGACTTCATGGGACCATTCCCATCTTCCTATTCCAACCAATATATTTTGGTAGCTGTTGACTACGTTTCTAAGTGGGTTGAGGCAACAGCTCTTCCTACTAATGATGCCAAGGTGGTTGTGAATTTCCTGCGGAAGAATATTTTTACCAGGTTTGGAGTGCCGAGAGCAATCATAAGTGATGGAGGCTCTCATTTTTGTAACAAGCAGTTTGAGAATCTGTTAGCCAAGTATGGTGTCAGACATAAGGTTGCTACACCTTATCATCCGCAGACTAGTGGCCAAGTGGAAGTTTCCAACAGGGAACTGAAGCGAATCCTTGAAAAGACTGTTAGTATTTCTCGGAAGGATTGGTCAAAGAGACTAGATGATGCACTGTGGGCCTATCGAACTGCATACAAAACTCCGATAGGAATGTCTCCCTATCAGCTTGTGTATGGGAAAGCTTGTCACTTACCTGTGGAGCTTGAACATAGAGCCTTTTGGGCTATTAAATTCTTGAACTTTGATGCCACAGTAGCTCTTGAGAAGAGAAAATTTCAACTGTTAGAGCTTGATGAGTTCAGGAATTCTGCTTTTGAAAGCGCCAGAATATACAAAGAAAAGGCCAAGAAGTACCATGATAGCAAGATTGTCCACAAGGAGTTTGAGCCTGGCCAACAGGTGTTGTTGTACAACTCCCGACTGAAACTTTTTCCAGGGAAGTTGAAATCCAGGTGGACAGGTCCTTTTGTGGTTAAAAAGGCCTTTCCATATGGCACTGTTGAAATATCTCCCATGGAGGAAGACAGACCCTTCAAGGTCAATGGCTCTAGGTTGAAGTTCTTTCATGGAGGACCAGTGGTGAAACAGATTGTGGCCCTGCGCCTTAAATCCATTGAAACTTAATGAGGTAACCGTCAGGCTCGGGACGTTAAACACGCGCTAGTTGGGAGGCAACCCAACATTTCTATTTTTTTATTTTTGTTTTTCACTACTTATTTTTAGGTACCCAAAAAAAAAATTATTAAAAAAGTTGGAGAGAAAAGAGAGAAGTCAGTGAGTCTACGCTTGAAGCATAGAACTCTACGCTTGAAGCGTAGAACTCTACGCTTCAAGCGTAGAGCAGATTAAAAGGACAGTGGGTCTACGCTCCAAGCGTAGAACCCTACGCTTCAAGCGTAGAAAAGGTGAGTAAACAGAGGCTGAGCGCTCCAAGCGTAGATACCTACGCTATCAGCGCAGAAATTCAGCAGGTCAGTAGGTCTACGCTTCAAGCGTAGAACCCTACGCTTGAAGCGTAGACTGGGGATTTGGAAAGGCTGAGGCAGTAAGTCTACGCTTGAAGCGTAGAACTCTACGCTTCAAGCGTAGAACGGGTTTAAGTTACAAAACCCTATTTTCTTTTCCTCACAGCGCCGCGAACTCCTTTCCCCCTTCCCCCTTCCATCTTCTCTTCTCTCCTTTTCCCCCCTCTCTACCTACAACCGCCACCACCAACCTTCAACCACCATTCTCCTCCTTGCCTTCCACCACCACAAACCACCATCTTCTCATCCTGCACCATACACCGCCGCACCACCATCTTCCACCACCACACACAGCCGCACCACCATACACCACCGCGCTAACCACCGCCACCAGCCACCACTCTTCAGCTTTCAACCGCCACTTACTTTCATTTTCATCTTCTCCACATCTCCACCGTTCGTTGACGTTGGGAAAAATCTAATTGGGTTGAATTTTGGCCAATTGTTGGGCACATTTACTGCATAATTTTCTCTCAAATGGCTGGAGACAAGGTAATCCCTTTATTTTCACTGAGATATTGCATGTTGGTATACGTTTGTTCACATTGGGATTGATTGCTGATAGTGTGCTGATTGACCTGCGCTGAGAGTATGCTTTGCCATTTCGTATAAATGCAAATTTTTCAATAATAATGCTGGTGTTAGTCATGATGAAATATAGTGTCTTGATACAATTGTTGATTCACATGATTAATGGGGGTTGGATCTGTTGATATGAGTTGATAGTTGGAATTAAATCTGGGAATTAAGCTGAATGCTGTCATAAAAATTGAACTGAATTCCTTTGCTGATAATATTTAGTATGCCACCATGTATTGGGAACTTTTCTGATTTTCAGGAAAAAAGGATTGCTAAAACCAAAAAGGGTATGGAAGGGTCATTTGTTGCTAAGAGACCCCGCACTAATTTTGACTCCATAAGGTTTTTGTCTGCCGAAAAGCAAGACTTTTATGAAACTAAGCTGAAGGATAAAAATGTGATTAAGGAGAGGGGGTTTGATTTGGGAAATCTCCTACTCTTTGACGAAATTTATTCAGTTATTCAGAGGAGACAATGGAGAACACTGGTGACCTTCCCACAAGACAGTTCAGGGCGAATCCTAAGAGAATTCTTAGCTAATGCTGATAAGGGAACTGTCAATGCCACCCGAAAGAGCTGGGTGAGAGGGAAGGAAGTACCCTTTGATGCTGGCACAATTGAGGAGTTCCTGCAAACATCATACAATCCAACTGTTGAGTGTGAATTCGTCCTACTCTTCAATATGATGCAGCCGTCGGAAGGATATTACAGGGAAGAGATGCCTCTTATTGCTGATGAGATCCGAGAGAGGATAACCAGTCCATTCTCTGAATGGAAATTTAGACAGGGTCTCACCAACGTACCTGAGAAGTTCACTAGACTCTGCCTTACTGGTGAGGCTATCAGTTGGCATACTTTTGTGAATGCTACTGTCATTCCCTCTACAAACAAAAGTGATGTAAATGTTGAGAGGGCAGTCCTATACTACGTGCTGATGGGAGATAGAAATCTGAACATGGCTGCTATCCTCTCTGACAGAATTGTCCATCTTATCACTCAAAGCAAGGACAACAGTCTGTTGGCTCACAGCTCCTTGATCTCTCACCTATGTATTCGAGCTGGGGTTGAAATCCCCGCTTCTGAGCCATTAGATGTGAAGGCTGAAAAGCCTATGACCAAGATTGCTTTGAGGGGTTATTACAAAGAGTCAGAGAAACATGCAGCATGGCTTTTAAATAGCCAAGCCCATCCTATACCTCCTCCAGAACAACGGGATCCTTCAGCACCTCAGGCACCTCAGGCATCTTCAGCTTCATCCTCCGCTCGCCAGCCACTTTATGAGGATTCTCCCATCATCCTGGAAATGCATGCTATGATGAAGGCCATGTGCCTGAAGATGGGGATTGATCCAGCAGATCCTCCTAGTTCCTTCCAGCAGTATATCATGGAGGAGTGATCGCTGGATTTTAGTTTTAATTTTGTTTTTCCTCTCTGACTTTGTTAGATTTTAGTTTTAATTTTGTTTTTAATGACCAATAGGATCTTGTTAGGGTCACTGCTACTTTATGGATTTGTACGTCCAAGGGTATTTTTCACTGTTTTGCTGATACATTTATGTTAATGATGTGTGTTTCAATTGCGCAGCAGTCCTTATTGATTACACTTAGTTATTGCTGAGGACAACAATTTCTAAAATCTGGGAATGGTGGTTAGCCTTGCCCACCTGATCATGCACTATAGCTGCAATTGTGGAACTACACTTCATTTCAGGGGAGATATTCGAACCAATTTACGTTTTCATTTTTAAATATCTGTCTTGGTTATAGTTGACTTTAAAAATTCAGCAAAAAATTTTGGAATATGCTTGTTGATAATCTCAGATCTAGGTGTTGCTTTCCTAGCAAGTGATTGAGTTCATCTTAGGAAGTACATTAAGTTGTGAAAATTCTGGCATGATGTCACTTGGCATGAGTAGATTTTATGATTGCTTGTTTGTCTGAATTGTGTGCTAGAATACATGATATGCCTGATATTCTTTTTGAGAATCTAGTCTGAAATCATAGCCTTTGAAGTTTGAGCTAAAACAGTAAAAAATTTTTCTTCTGAGAGGCTTCACTGTGGTAACACTCTAGAACTTGGTCTGTTTCTCTACAATGCATGCATTTTAATTGACATGATAAGGCAGTTTGTTCTTGATAGCCCTGGCCATATAGCTCACCTATATAAATGATTTTTCCATTGTTACCCCCTTGAGCCTAAGCCTGTTCGTTGATAATTTACCTGAATGTTGCTTAGCCTATATCCATGTTGACTTACCTTAAGTGAGATTGAATTGCTGATTCTTTTAAAGGAGAAAAGAAAATGTCTAAGGTAAGCTCCACTAAACTAAGCAATTGAAAAGGGGAAAAGAAAAAAAAAAACAGAAAAATCTAGAAAAAGGAAAAGAAAAATGTGTGTGAAGCATTATGAATAAAAGTGGTCAATATAGGAATTGACTTCCCGAAATTCTGTGGACAAGTTAGTGGAGCAAAACTTATGAGTTGAAATTGTGTAAATTATGTTATCTTCAGTTTTTCAATCTCATAGTTATTTAAAGTCACTTTCCATATAAATTCCTACCTTTAGCCAGGCCAAATTAAAACCATTGAAAAGTCCTTTTGATCAGTTAATGCATGCGTTTGAATCCTTCATTTTTAAGGATCTTGAGAATATGATCAAGCCTATGGCAGTGTTACGGCTGTGATGGTTGTGTACATCCGATACCCTAAAAACACCTGAGTGGGAGTGATATATTTTGTCTTGGTGAGGGATATTCAGACTAGGTTCAGATTTTTTTTTAGAGAATAAAGGCAGTATTGAAAGTTCTTGCAGTAATTCAGTCAGGCCTGACATAGTAATTTCTTCGATTGTTTGGATGATATTGTGCTGAAATACTGCTATAAACTTTTCTAAGTTTGAATCAGTTTATTGCTGGGGACAACAATGTCTAAATCTGGGAATTGTTTGATATGCTCCCAGCATATATACTTTTATAGATCAAAAAGTATCGAATCAGATCTAAAATTGTGTATAAAGGTGTATATATGGTGAAATTGTTGAATAAAACTTGTCAAACACTCTCTCACTCAAATTCTTTATGTTTATAGGAGAAAAAGGTCAAATAAAGGAGCACCAAGGAATCAGACAGTATCTCCACGCTTGGAGCGTTCAATTCAATGCTTGGAGCGTAGGAAGAGACCCAAGGCAGTGGGTCTACGCTTCAAGCGTAGAACCCTACGCTTGAAGCGTAGACAAGGAAAATCAGACAGTGTTTCTACGCTTGGAGCGTGGATCCTGCGCTCCAAGCGTAGGATTGAAATGGACAGCTGTCAGTTGCGAGGAAAGAAGAATTTTGAGGAGTATAAAAGGGCAAAAGACAACCCTAAAGAGAACAATTGGTCATTCTGAACAAATATTAGGTCATTCTGAGGAGGAAGGCTCTGGAGATTTGGGAGAAAACATCTTCTTCTTCTACCTTTCTGTAGTTCTTATATTTTGATGTTTTTATTGAATATTGGATTTTTAGCCATGATTATGGTTGGCTAGAACCCCTTTGTTGTGGTTAGGGTCACGAACCCTTGTGAACCCCTGATACAATGGATTGAGTTTATATTTATACGAACACATACAATTAACCGGATAACCAGACAACAATCATTCAACAAGCAGCACACAATTCAATCAAAAACAGACACCCTGAATCAAACTGCTCTGATACCAATTAGTGTAACACCCTCCCTTGTATGCATCCAAGAGAGTTGTTTGCTAAGCGGAATTAGAGTTCCTTCGACTTGTTTTACATACTGAAAAAAATCATTTTGGTTTGTCTAATCAAAACTTATAATTGAAATCGGGTTCTTTACAAAAATCAGAGTATACTTTCAAAATTTCTTAACTTGCTGAAAACGTTAATTTCCTGTCAAACCTTACTGTCTTGGAAAATTCGTATAAATTCAGGTTTAACAGTTTACAAAAATATTCTTTACTATACAGAAAGAGGACATCTGGGGCTACGCGTGCATATAAATTAATAGCAAATCGGAGGTCGTTTGCCCCTCGAAACAGAACTCGCAAAGTGCTGGCAAAACTGTTTAAAAATCAGCACTTAATAAAACATTGGAAATTATTTTTGCAAAACTTTTCTAGAATTTTTTTTCTCCAAAATACTTGCTGATCATAACCGTCTTAAAACAACAATAGAATCATCATTCAACAGTAATCCAAAATCCTCAATTAATACAGTCATCCATCTAATAAACAGCCATAGCAAAAGTCCAAACAGCAGCACATAACAGCAGATATCTATATAATCATGTCTTCATATGCTCTTCCTCCTGCCATTTTGTAAAAATAGCAGCCCCAAAGGGGTGAGAATAATCCCAGTAGTGTGGCAACAAAACCAGTAATGCAACAGTACCAACTAAATACAGAACTACAAAGCAGTCGTGTCATCAAGTTGAATCCGACAGTTACTATTCTTTATCATAGTGCGTATATAACGCCAATTATACTAATCAAGATGCGTATATAACGCCAAGAATGTACAGCACCGTCGTGCATGTACACACAAGTACAGTGGAGGTCCCTCCTTTAATGGCTCCGCGGAGGGTTCCGACTATCACCTATACGGACTGAAGCCAAGTGTCCCATGCCCTGGTACCTGAGGGATGCCTATATGATGCGTGCTCGATCGTATGCTTATTATAATATTTATTTTCAGATGTCAATATGAAACTTATGCATGTATGCTATAAAATGATTCGCACACGAACAGGCAATTAAAAATCATGGAATGTATATGCATGACTAGATAATAATCAAGATATCATATGTCTCATGGGTTTTCCAATATCAGAGTGCTGAATAACCAATAATTCTCCAAAACAAAGTATTCATCAGCAAAGCAAAACCTTGAGCAGAATCCAATTATCATATACAAGATTCAGAACCAAGGCACATGAGAGCAACGTTCACAATTCATGTATTAGCTAGCAGTCACAAGAGGTAATATCGCCAGACACTTACCTCGTGTCCATGCAATAATCAACAGCACCAAAATTCAGCCTAAACAATAAGAGTTACGTGCACCTATATTCATGCGGTACAAGTCAGAATTTTATTCATACATTCCTATTATTCATAAACCCAATTCCATGCCTCCCAATATTCTATGTTTTACTCAAATTACCATGCTCCTAGTGCATCACCAATTTCTGCCTTCCCATTAATTAATAATATATTATCACAATAAAATGCTAAGTCCCCAACACATACAGGTTCGGTCCTTTTTTTAACATTAATAAAGATTCGGAATTTTTATAGTACACAAGCTACCCATTAAGGCTATGGTGCGCTAAGAGGACCCTTAACATGCTGCCAATTCATTTTAATTCGGTTAAAGCTTGAGACACAAAAGGGTCCACTAAACAGAATCGGTTTTCATGGTTTACATAGGGAACTAAATTTTCTGCCTTCATCTACATTTTAAAACAACATGCACAGCGAAAATTCTAAGGTTTAATCCCAAGGCAAATTCGGTTTAGGAAGAGTCTAGGTGTTCCTAATTTATGTTTTCAATCCTATGTTCAAGAAGTCCAATAGGGCAGAGACAAGAGAATGATCAGAAATTAAAACTGACCTCTTAACATGCTGGTGTGACTTATAATAGAATGTGATCGGTTTTTAGGTGCTGCCTACTAAAATTTAGCATTAGTGAATTTATTAATTCCTTTTCCTTTTCTTAACCAGTGAACAGTCCAACTATACAACTGGGTTATTTTACACATTCTCAACATTAATTAATACTACTTGCAAGTACCAACAGTCCACATATCTACGGCTAAACAGCAAGGGGAAATATAAATAACCAAGCTAACTTCCTACCCTTCAAGCAACCGAAATAGTAGAGAAGAAAGACCTATGCAGAAACTGGTTTTTGGTTGTTACCTTCTTGCCTAAATTCTTATTATCCTCAATTGAACCAAGAGCAGCTCTCCTTCTTTTTCCTAAGGTCCAAGAGTCAAATCCAGTTGCAAGCAAGGAGAAATTTAGACTCAATCACAGCGACGGAGGGAACGTGCCAAAGGAAAAATAACAAACTTAATTGAGGTTCATCGATGAGAAGAAAAAAAGGAGGAGATAAACATCCTACCTCCTTGTGATGTTCAGCCGAATAGGAAGAGAAGACAATAGAAATAGTAAAGGGCTTCTTCTTGGCTCCTACGCACACAGCCCAGCCGTGAGAAGGGATGAAACTGGAAATTAGGGGGTGAAGCTGCTCCTAGTGGAGGCCAAGGTTTTTAAGATAAGATGAGGATAGGATGGTGTTTCAGAGTTTTCTTTGTTAAATGAGGCTCAGCCGATTTGTTTCTGTTTGCTCTCTATCTCACGCCTAAAGAGATGGTGAAGATGATGACCAGCTTTCTCTCTTTCTTTCACAGTTCAAGAGAACGTGAGTGAATCAGTTTTGGTTAAGAGGAAATCAATTCCTTGTTCAAGAAGGCCTTCGGCCGTGACACAACTTGATGGAAAAAAAGCTTTACTTAGCTTAGTTGTCGAACATGCATGAGGAGAGGGGATATTTTGTTTGACACATGCTCAATATGTATTGGCTAGTTGGGTTAGGAGGATAAGACATGGAATCAGAATTGTTTTCTCTATCTTATGCGCATGAAAGGATAAAAGGAACAAGTGGTTGATTCTAGACCAATAGTAGGTGGACATGTAGGTTTAGTTTGGGATGAGATAAGTGATCATGTGGAGAGAGTTCCTTAGGCCAATTTAGGCCTTACATTTGGGGCTTGGGCCGTGGCCCTAATTGGAAAAATAGGTTCATAATGTATAAGTCCCATTGCTCTCCTATTTTGGGAATTAACCATTGACTTATTATTTTGTGTACCTCCAATTATGAACTAAGGGTTTATTCTTTGTAATACAATTAATCACATGCTTTTTAATGAGTACCCAAATAATACTAAGTAGTACCATACTTTCTATATGTTATAATTAATTTACTCCTATACTTATAATTAAAATTTCACATTCATAAAATAGGTACTTATATTCCATGGCAATACCAATAATTCCCTAATTTAATTTTAGCTCCATTCAAAGGCAAACATTTATTTAATCCGTAGATACGAATTCTATCCCATTCCTAATTGCAATTTAAATAGGTTCCTAATTAGACGGGATGTTACAATGATCGATCTTATCGGCTTGTCCATTTGTACTTATTAGGTTATACACGAAAATACAATGTGCTCCCTATATTTCAGGCGGATAGAGTTATATAATCAAAGTATAACCCTCAGACACAGTAAGTATGATCTACACTACCAAGCGAAGAGAGATTGTATCTAATGATACAATTGTAAAATTTTCTTGTTTAGTCTCCCAGCGGGTCAGTTCAGTATGATTTGTGTTAGGAATGTGGCTTCCATACTCAAGAAGGGGGTTGAATTGAGTATTAAATTTTTTTACAAAAGCCCCCTTATAGTTTCTAAATTATCATTTCAAGTAAACTTTGATATATGAAAAGATAATCAGTACATTCAAATAATCCATAGCATATAATTATCACATTGAAAGAACCTATACTAGTACACACAAGATATCAAAGAAGCAATTAAAGTGCTAAAAATAAAGAGTTTAGAGTTTAGAGAATTGTAAACACAATATTTCCTGGTTCGGACATCACCACTTGTGATTTACGTCCACACTGAAGCTGCTCGATCAAATCTGTGAAGCTTGGCAACTTGCAAGGATCAACGTCTGTCCCCATACACTAACACGAGACTTTTCAGCGTGCTTTGTCCTCACTCGCACACTTCCCGGGAAAACTTCCCAGGAGGTCACCCATCCCATAATTGCTACAAGTCAAGCACGCTTAACTATGGAGTTCTTCCGTTATGGGCTACCGAAAAGTAAATGCATCTTGTTAGTATAGGTAGTACCAATTAATTCTTATAAGCTATCCGCAACTGTGCAGTCTCATACCTGCACAGTATTTGGAATCGCTCTTTTTCTGGTGTCGATTCGATTTATTCATGAAACCCCCCGCTGGAAGCCTGTCAAGAGCCACTCCTTGTTCGTGCCTCTTTGCACCGGCGATCACTCCCCGTCCTCGTCAGCGCTCGGGATGTTACATGCCCCCCAGCTTCCGCCTGGTTTGTCCTCAAACCACACCGTACTGAAAGAGAGGCCCTGCTCTGATACCATAAATGTAACACCCCATATGCACCCGGACTATTAACATACAAATGGTAATGCCGCAGCTAATTAAATGCATAAGCTACCTTTTTCTTTATAATTATGACGTCATTATTATTAACCAAGTTGATTACGTAATCCTTTTCAAAACATTTCCTGTATCTATAAACATAAATCATACATCATATTATGCAATCACAATAATCCAACACACAATTTCTCAACAGCCTGTTCGTATCTCAAATGATCTCAAGGTTGACCATGGTTAGACAAATAAGATCTGCTACGCAGTCTTGGTTTAAGAACTCGCACCGCTAATTAAGGTAATTAATTAAATAAATATGAGAATTAGGAAATAATTCCATAATTGAGCTTGTAGTATGATCATCACCCTTAGAAGTGCAGATACCGGTTCTGCTACCCGGTATAAATGCGTATCGATGAAGTATCTCGAAAAATTATAATAAGTACATGATAATTACTAGAATATTATATAGGACTAGTAAAAGGAGTTTTAGGACAAAATAATGAGAATCGGTGCCAGAACTGATACTGGCCATGGAAAAGCGCGTACCGGAAAGGTGCTCCGAAAAATAAAATAAAAATATGAAAAATCTTAGAAAAATGAGTAGGTTAGATTCCAAAGTTTGGGATTAAAATACTAAGCGTAGCTATTAATGCTAATACTGTGCGTTTAATTGTTAAGTGACTATATATATGCTTGTTAGCACATAACCCTAGGCCATACTAATCTTCTACGTGGGTTTTTTGGGTGGCTGGTCAGCTGAGGTTTGTTCCTTGGGTTTCTTCTTCATTTTTTGACCAAGTGGTCACCTTTTACTTGATTCCTTCATCCTTGAGCTTGCATACACTTGAGAGCTTGTATGGTGAGGGAGTGTTAGTGTATATCTTGAGTTTTCTAGCCACTATGAGAGGGTGTGAGTGCTGCCTTGGTTGTTTGGGTTGTGGGAGTTTGGTGTGGGCATTTTGTTGCTTAAAGAAGCTACCTTTGGTGTGAAAGGACCAACCTTGATTCCATTTTCGTTCACCTTGGTGTGTGCACCTTTGGAGCTAAAGGGAGATCTCCAAGAGCACCTTCTTGCTCTGTTTTGAGCTTGTAGTATGATCATCATCCTTAGACTTGTGTTTTTATGCTTAAAAATGGAACCTTGATGCATGTAACAAGCTAAGATGATAACCTAACGTTGGGTAATGCATAACACACCTAGAAATGCATGTTTAAGCCTCTGTAATCGGTAAAAGTTGGATCTTTGGTTTGATATTTCGCGAAATACGGAATCTTCTTTCTGTCGTGAAATATCTGGATATTTAGTTAGAAATATCCGGATATTTATATCCGGATATGGATATCCGTATATGGGGTCTTGTAATATCCGGATATTGATATTCGGATATTGATATTCGGATATTGATATTCGGATATGCCCCCGACAAATATCCGGATATTCTGGGTTTTCGATGAACAATAAGGTATTGTTCATACAGATTGCTATTCTGGGTTGTGGACCCATGATTAGTTAGTGTGAGCTTCTGTAATGACTTGTTAAGTCAGAACCTAAGTGTTTTAGGGCTTAAGGCTTTGTGAGAAGCCTAAAGACGTAAATCGTAAAGGAAAGGCGTAGTCTTTATGTTATATGCTTGTAGAGTATGAATGTTGATATTGTTTTGGTCCATAATAGATTGTGATCTTGCTGTTTGTGGACTTTGAGCTGGTGTGGACCTTGTATTGGATAGTTAGCTTGCGAGGTAAGCTTTCGTGTCCTCGGTTTAGCCATTGTTGGTTCCACCATGTCCCATTGGGGGATGGTTTATATGCATGCTGTGTTTTCATGCTTTATGATTGGAATGTTGTTGAACTATTATGTTTAAGGGCCTTATAATAAGCATGTGTTGTTCCAATTTGACGGTAAACCTGAGTATGCAGCGTCATACAAGATGGTGAGACTGGGGTGGATGCAAGTAGCGTCTTGCACTGTATGTAGGTAATAGACGTATTCCTGCATTTCTCTGGCCAGTAGATTATATTGACACACATGACATGATTATCAGTGCATTACACTGACTTTGGAACTTATATATATTGTGTAAACTATTTTAGAACTTATATTGCACATGTAAGTGAGCTTGGGGCGGAAGATCCTTCAGGACCCCTTTTCTTACTGAGATTTCTTTTTAGAGATCTCACCCAACGTTTGGGGCACATTTTCAGGTTCAGGTAATACGGGGGTTGAGACCTCCAACGGCAGGAGGCCGGAGCTTAGCTGATTTATATGTTGTTATGCTGATTTGCTACATGCTGGATTATGTCTGTTGCTATTTTGTTGTTAGCTATGATTATGTTATTGATGTTGAGACTTCGTGGGCTTTGTTTCTTATTCGGTGAGCATGGGGATTATCCATGCCGCATTGATTTGACTATGTCTTGTTTTAGATTCGAGTTTGTAATAATGTATCAGGATTATGTCCGGACTACGTGTTGTAGTTCCGTGATTTTAGATACTCAATGTTATTTATATTATGAGGTATTCCAGTTAGCTGTCTCTTGCAATATCATACAGGCAATGTTTTATGAAAATGAATTAAGTAATTCTACTTGGAAATGATAATGATGTCATAATTGAAAAGAAAAAAGATATTCCGCATTTTAAATTAAGCGTGGCTTAATACGATGATATGTTAACAAACCGGGTATACACGGGGTGTTACACTCGGCCATCCAACTGAAGTACCACATCCAACTAAATAGATGAAGCATCGCATTTCACCCCCGTAGTGGTAGTAACCCTCAGAGATCGAGAAAGCTCGGCTATGGGCAAGTTTCGCCCCACAACAATCGGACTCGAAATAAATAAGTGTGTCGTCCCTAAGTCAAACAATATATCACCAAAGTATCTCCAACATGAATTATACCTCTCGCAAGGTTCGGAGCTCAGCCCGACTACTGACGGTTAGGGGTATAAACTCGATGAGTCCCCGATGGTGCAGGAATCATCTGGAGTGGTGCCACATGAGCAACCGCAGCACTAGCAATAGGTGTAATGCAGTCTCTGGAATAGTGGCCCTCCTTGCCACATTTGAAAAAAAATAATCTTCCCCGTAGCACAGGGTCCCTTATGTGTCTTCGCGCAACCAGCACACTTCGGAATAGTCGAAGGTCTAACAAAGTTCTCTGCTTGAGTAGTAGTCCTCTTGAACTACTAATATGATTTCTTTACATTAAGACCTTTGCCTTTGCTCCTGCCATCAAATCTCCCATCTCCATCATGAGTAGAAATGTTTGCTCTTCTCTCCTCAGATACCTTGTGCTTCTTGGCCTTGCTAAGCACACAAACATCCTCAATGCCACAACACTGCTGAATCAAGGTGTCGAAGTCTCTGGAAGCTGCTCCAGCAATCTTATCTACTATCTCCTCACTGAGGCCTCTGCGAAATTTAGAAGCTAGAAACATTGATGTCGGCATCGCCATCCAAAAATGAGCAAACTTGGCTAATTCATTGAATTTAGCCAAATACTCATCCACAGTCATCAATCCCTGTACAAGATGCTCGAATTCTCCCTGCTTGCGTTCCATCGCATCATATGGGAAATATTTCCCCAAAAATAGCTCCTCGAAGAATGACCATGTCATTATCTGGCCCTGCATCTCTTATGCCTGAGAGGTGTTCATCCACTACTCATGTGTGTCTCCCTCGAGCATATAGGTAGCGAATAATAACTTCTGTGGATCACTACACTGCATCACCCTGAAAATCTATCGAGGGCCTGCAACCACTTGGTTGCTACAATCGGGTCATACGATCCGTCAAAGGATGGTGGCTTATGCTTGCGAAAAGCATTTAGTCGGCGGTCTCTCGTCTCCTGGTCCTCAATAGGCTCGTAGTAAGGCTGCATCATGACAGTAAGATGACTAACACATTCCAATTTACTCTGACTCATGTCTTCATGAAAATGATTTTCTCCATTCTCATTCCCATCCTGATGATGAGGTGGAGGTGGTGCTGGTGGCAGCGGTGGTGGAGGGTACTGGCCATCATTGTGACCAGTCCTCATTTCTTCCAACATGACCCACATCATAGTCATGTTTTCCAATCGATTCACCTCAAGTACATCCTCAGTGGCTTTCTAGTTTGCCTCTCTAATGGCATCCATCATAGCCTGGTTGGTCGCTCTAGTGGCCTCCTAATTGGCTTGTCTAGTCGCCTGCATATCAGCTAATGCAGTCAGGATAGGAACAGGCTAACCCTCATTCGTCTCCTGAGTTCTCCTAGAAGGCGCCATAACTCTACATATGTTACACAAAGGATGAGTTGATCAAGCCCATACAATGATGTTGGTTCTAGTACGAACCACGCGGAGTTTTCTACGTGGGCTCTTCTTGTGCTCTTGGCTGCCACCTTCTCCCATAACCCTCCTTGCATGAAAATCTCTCTAAAATTATCACCTTTCCTGTTGATTCTTCTTCTTGGACCTTCTATACACTTGAGAGTAACCTTGTTGAGGGAGAAAAACCATGTCTTGAGGAGTTTGAGGTCTGCTTGGGGTTTGTGGTAGGGCTGTCCACTGAGTTTATTGAGGTGGAAACCATTTTCTTTCACATTGATGGTTCAAGTAGACATGTTGTGAAGGAAACAAACACACTTGTGAAACCATTTTTGTGGCCTGATATAGCAGCACTATAGAGTGGCATAGAAATCATCAAGGCCCCTTCTTTCTGCTATTTTGAGTTGTTTGGGGTATATTCCTAACAATTGTTCTTGAGTTTTCATGTAAAAGATCAAGTATTGGCATGTTAAATGAAGATATTAATTAACCAACACAAACACTTGCTTAAAAGTGTCTAAAAATTCATGCTTGAATGTCTGGAAGTGTTAAAAATGGAACCTCGAAGGGATATCTTCGCGAAAATGCAAAACTGCATTTTGTCACGAAATATCCGGATATTTGGTTCGTGATATCCGAATATTGATATTCGGATATTGGGTTTGTGAATATCTGGATATGAGTATCTGGATATTGGGTCTGGAAATATCTGGATATTGATATCCGGATATTGGGTCTGGAAATATCTGGATATTGATATCTGGATATTGGGTCTGTGAATATCTGGATATGGATACCTAGATATTGGGTCTGGGAATATCAGGATATTGATATCCGGATATGTCCCCCAAGAATATCGGGATATTCTGGGAAAAATCATGGTTTTAGCTATTTTACCCAAACAGAAGCGTGGGTTGGTTTTCTGGACCCTTAAATGATTATTATGAACCTCCAGAATAATTTAATTAAGTCAGAACCAATAATATTGAAGGCTTTTGGCTTTAAGAGAAGCCTACAGTTATTAAACGAAAAAGAAAACGTTGTCCTAATGCAATAAGCTTCTAGACTACGAATATTAATTATATTTCTGGTATAAACAGACCTTGATTCTACTGTTTAGTGATCTGTGGGCTGCTGTTTGGATCTTGAGCTTGATCATACTTCTTGACAGGTAAGTTCCGTGTTCTCAGGGTTAATCCCCATTTGTTCCACCAAACTCCAAGAGGGGGATGGTAGTTTTATATGGTATATATGCTTATCTGTTATTTGAGATGATGAAATAATGCACTCTTATATATGTATGTTATGTGGTATTTTAAACACAAGATGGCTAATACATAAGTGCAGTGTGCAGCTGCACAAGGCTGTATTCCCTGAGTGTGGGTATGAGGCAAGAGCCTTATACTTCTTATGTATGTAGCGGACGTGTGTAAATCATACCGTTCTCTGGCCAATAGACTTGTTAGCACACATGCATGATATATATATGTTGTTGCATCATGGGATTATGCTATTATTGTTGAACTGTTATATTTGAACTGTTATAGCGAAGTGAGCTTGGGGTGGAGGAACTCTTTGAGAACCTTTGCTTACTGAGATTTCTTTTTAGAGATCTCACCCCGTGTAGGGCACATTTTCAGGTACATATTTCTATGAGATGGATGTTTCCCAAGGCAAGAGGCCGGAGTATAGTTTATTTGAGATGCATGTTTTATTCAGATTATTATGGATATGATTATTGTACCGTGACATGATTATTATGACGTTATGTGTGTTTTATTTGTTTGTGAGCATGGGGGTTGTCCATGCCTTTGATTTATTTGTGTTATTGTTGAACATGTATGTTTTGTATACGCCATGGGATATGGACGTTGGTCATGACTATGCGATGTAGCTTCATGACTTAGTATTTATTTATGATATTGAGGCACTTCGGGATTTTATTTGTGGTTTTGCAATTACATAAGGATATAGATGGATTTTATATTGTTATGTTAAAAAGGAAAAAAGTGATATTGCATGTCTTATAACTTAATTTGTTTTAGCTTCCGCACTGAATTGAGTTGCGCTTAATATCGTAATATAATAATAGTCCGGGTATACATGGGGTGTTAAAAAATCTATCACCAATAGTCAAGCTTCACGGGTGCTTGACAAACCTTTATAATCTTCCAAGACTTTGAGTTCTTGGATACCTTACAACCCCACTCTAAATTTACTTAGGTATTTGGATATCTCTTAAATACAATGGGTTTCACTATCCTCCTAATTCAGGAATACAAAGAAAGGTGTTTAGAAATAAATATACACTCTAAAAGTGTGGATATACAACTTTAAGCATTATAGGTATATGGATTTTCAAGATATGAGCTCAAATATGTTTGACCTTTGAAAGGTATGAAATAATATGCAAATGATAGTGTAAAAGCTCTCAAGTTTTCCTTAGGATGTGTAAGAATAGTGATCAACATGTTTTAGGGCAGTTGGGAATGTATATATAGTGATTTTTCCCAAACTAGTTGTTTATAGCTTTTAGAGGCTTTCTGTCATAGTGGTAATCGGCAACCACTATTTGGTAATTGATTACCTTGAGGTAATCGATTACCATGTGCAGGTAATCGATTCCTAACCTGACAACAAGAACATCATTTTGTATTCTGGGCATAATTTGAGCTATTCTTGTCGGATTAATGTGATATTGGTCTCATTAGAAAGATAAAAGAAAGATATACAACTTGAATATATTTTTTTCTGAAATACAACAACTAAATCATGCAATAAATTTTAGGTTCAAATGTGTTCAAGCTTGCTTTCAACCATTTTTCATGAAAGATATTGACTTGATAAATATGTTTTGAAGTAATAAATATGTCAAGGATATTTTCCAAGGGTTTTTCAAATATCTTTCAAGTGTTTAAAGTTATAGATGATGTAATTTGGAAAACATGTTTACTTTGAGAAAAACTTTGAGCTCATGGAATGCAATCTACCATATACCCTTACATATAGGTCTAAATCCTAAAGATTCATTCTAAATATGATTTTGGAATTAGCTTCATGTCTTGTGTCTTGAATCTTTACTTGAGATTGATGCTTTAACTTGTTGGATATGACAATTCTTGACAGTTTATTGGTTTTGATCATTTTTCGCCATGGTTGTGATATTTAGCTTCTCTTAGATGTTGTCTAAGGCTTGTTATATTTGATGTTGGTGTTTTGCTTCTAATTATTCCTTGTTGCTTTTGATCTAATAATCTTGCCACTTTGATATGTCATTACTCTTTTTTGTGGCTACATTGTATATCTTCAATATCCACATATGATTGATGTTTTTTTCACTCTTGAACAATACTCTTCTCTTGTTGTTGCCACTTTGTTACCACCAAAGCATACCTTGTTTCTATAATTTGTTCAACCAACAAATCCATCAATAACCACGGCTAAGGCATCTTCATGTCTGCAACCATGGGGCCCATACCTTACATCATATGTAAGTAACCTGATGTCCTAGTAGTCTGATCGAGTTGACTAATGCCCTATCTTACTGACTCTTGACTAGGAACAATATTCAGCGAATAGTAGTGTACTTGAGTCCTCATAATTAAGATCTTATCATAAATCCTCAAGATACACATTGATTATTCCAAGGGTCTTTATTCGTAAAACAATAATAATAAATAGTAAATATAGATAGATACATAACATATAAAGTAAATGTTCTCAATATTGTTTATGAACAATGCCAAAGTACATAGTGTCATCTAATTCTCAAATTGTCTCTAGGACACCTATACTAATGACTTGTTTACAACCTAACTCGCTGATTATATATTTTAATGAGGGTCATTTCCAAACATTAGGGGAAGAAAACCATAAGCTTAATTAATCCCAAAAAAATTTCTTGAAGAGAAATCAAATGAGTTATCTTGATCCACGTACAAGTATGACTTGAAGTTCAAAATTTCATTAACTTGCAAACTTTAGCAAATTAAAGACCATGTGTATTTACTGATCACAAAGGAGTGACTAAGTCCTATATATCTTGATCCACATATAGTGGATATTTCAATGGGACAAAATATGCCCGAGTCTAATCAACTTGGAAGCGTGAATGACCTGTAGGGGCTAAAAACATAAATTAACAAAGAAGAAAAATAAGTCACTTATTGCACCACTTGAAAAGGTTGATCCTAAAGAAAGTGTGTCCGGTAAAATAAGTACAACTGCTAAGTACAACAATCCTGGGAATACAGAACGACTAAATATGAATGCCATGGGAAACAATGAAGATTTTATTGATGCTGACATAGAAATTGCAATAAACTGTATTGATAGGGAAGAAAATATAAGAAATTTATAAGTATCGTTGATAACTCATTTGCCTTCCATAACCCAAAACCATTCAAGAATGCCAAAATCATTTAGATTGCAAATGAATGGAATAAGGCAATTAAGGAAGAACAAAGGTTTTAGCAGAGACCCAACATCAATTATGATATTTCTTATTCTCCCATAATGGATTGTGATATGTCCTTTCACTTGATCAATATGACAACTAGGAAGCACCTTGAGATGCATTTAATGGACACCGTGATTGCATTTTTATATGGGTCACTTCACAGTGATATTTATATGAAAATCCCTAAAGGATTCCCCATACCTCATTACAAAAGAAAAAAATCGTAGTATGCTTAGCATTAAGCTACAAAGATCATTGTATGATCTCAAACAAATTATCCTCTTGGCTTGCAAATCGAGCATCTTCCAAAAATATTTTTTTATTACATCGATGTAACAATATAAGTACCCCAATGATCTATTCACTAGAAGTGAATAAAGATCCATTTAGACCTAAAGAAGTTAATGAGACAGGATTAGGACTTTAAGTTTGTTATCTTAAGCATAATAGAAGCACTATTATACCTTTCAAATTGCAACAAGCTTGATATTACATTTGTAGTAAATATTCTACCTAAATATAATGTTGTCCCTACCCAAAGACTTTGGGATGATGCTAAACATATTTTTTGTTATCCTTAAGATTCTATTGGTCTTGGTTGGTTATTTCCACGAGATTGAGATTTTATGTTGGTGGAAGTTTTTTATGCTGTCTATATGTTACATAATCACAATTATATATGTGTATCTTTGTGGAAGCACAACAATGTCATGGAAGGCTGTAAAAGCAAAGTGTAGTTGCTACTTCCTTAAATCACTCTGAGACCGTGCATTATATGAAATTTCTCAAAAATGTGTTTGAAATAACTTATTAATATTTCATGTGGTTTATACCCACAATTGATAATACCTGCATTGTCTTCTTTGAGGACAATGCAACTTGGATTGCATAATGAATGATGTATATGTTAAGAGTGTTAAGAATATGCATTTCACCAAAATTCTTTTACAAAATGAACTCCGGGAGAAAGGTAAAATATATATCCATCACGCCTACAGGGGATTGGGATATGGGGTTGATCCGGTCAATGCTTCCAAGTAATGTCTCTAATATAATTTATATTATTCTCCCTCCAAATGATGAAGACAGACCGGACAGGCTGATTTGGAGCTACAATAACAGCCATTTAATCACAGTCAAAGAGATTTATAATCGTGTTTCTGGTCATGCAATCGTGGATGCAGAAGCTAGGGAAATGTGGCATTGCCTTTGGTCTTGGAATGGTCCTCAAAAGGCGAAAATTTTCGGTTGGAAATTGTTGCATCATCGATTATTAACAAAAAGTAGAATTGCTAGATGGAATAAGGGATATAGCAGATGTCCGTGTTGTGGGGATAATGAGGAAACAATTTTGCATGTTTTGAGAGATTGTAACAACGCAAAATGGATTTGGGATCGGTTTCTTCCATATCAGTTGATAGATGATTTTTTCAACCAGGATCTTTATCAATGGTTGTATAGTAACTTTGTGAATATCCCTAGCGGTGTGCAAGAGAAGTGGTGAACAGCTTTCATGGTAACCTGTTGGAAAATTTGGTTTTGGAGAAATATGCAAATTCATGATCAAAATACTCCTTCCTTGGAGATCAAGACTGAGATTATTTTCAAGTTGGTGCATGATATTGAGGTTAGCTATAGTGGGGCTAGTAGGGATAACAAGAATATTGCCTATAGTCGGTTGAATATTTGCTGGCAGTTTCCTGTTGATGGCTTTGTAAAAATAAACACGGATGGAGCAGCGCGTGGTAATCCGGGATTGGCTGCTTGCGGGGGGTTGATAAGGGATTCTCAAGGTAATTGGATAGCTGGTTTCTCCTTTAGATTGGGTTTTTGCTCAGCTTATAAAGCAGAACTTTGGGGTATTCTTCATGGTCTTGAGGTGGCTTGGAATGCTGGCTACAGAAGGGTCATTCTTGAAAGTGATTCGCATTCGGCAATCATTGGGCTCACCAATCAGGGTGCTGCAGTTTGTGAGGAGCGGTTGCTTTCTCGTATACGAACGTGGATTGGTAAGGATTGGGATGTGAGAATTCAGCATAATTTTAGGGAAGGGAATATGTGTGCTGATTGGTTGGCAAACTACTTGTTAAACTCAGCGGAACAGGTTGATCAGATCTTCTTTGAAGAACCTCTTGGTGGAATTTTGCTTTTGTTTTGGCGGACCTTGCGTCTGTGGGAAGAGAGCGTTTAGTTACTCTTCCTTGTTAGTTTATTTTTTGGTTGCTTATTTGCTGGGGTTTAATCCCCTTGTGTTTATTAAAATATATATATATATATATATCCATCAAGTTCGCTATAGTGACAATCTTATCAATTTATTCACTAGTCCCTATGTACTCCCACATTTGAGAAATTGGTATATAGAATAAGTATGTGTAAACTTGATAGATTACTATCTTCAGGGGGAGTGAAATGATCATCCTGAAGGTTTATTACTGTATTTTGTTTTTCCTTTGCCAAGATTTTTTCCGAAGGTTTTTTTATTGGCCAGAAGTCTTTAATGAGGCAGTTTGAACAATACTTTGGTAGCATATGTCAAATATTATTTTTCCTTTCTTTGTTTTTACCATTGTGTTTTCTAGCGAGGTTTTAATAAGGCATGAACTTAGCATAATGACGTCCAAGGGTAAGTATGGTAAATGGATGTTATCGATGTAATTGAACATTACTACAAATTTATTATTGGAGAAGATTACGAGATTGTCATTATCCAAAATTTTAATTGTTGTTCCTCTTCCTTAGCTCCATGGGTATATGGCTCAGTTAAGGATGAGTTATACACACTGCACTTTTTTCGCTTCACTTAATTTTTATCCCACTAAGTTTTTCTTGGAAATTATCTTCAATAAATCAGTATAAGTTAGCATATAACGAAAGATTGTACGCTAATTATGAATATTATACTCTTTTACCTTCGCTTAATTATTTATCCCATTGGATTTTTCTTAATAAGGTTTTAACGAGAGATATTCATAATGTAAAGTCATCCAAGGAAAATGTTGTAAAATATCTATTTTAATATATGGATGACCTTTGGTCTTTCATATGTCTCATAATGTGTGGATGACTATTTGGTTGCTCATGATTTTTTATGTATTATATAATCACCACATTAATGATGTATTTAAGTATAATTACTTTCTTATTATATTTAATCCTTTATAAGGACATGATTTCTATTAAAATTGTGATGATCAATGGATAATAAGAATTTTGTGACACTTTTATACTTTTCTCCCTTCGTTTTATAACAAAAGAGAAGTTTGAATGAGTCTACTCAAAGTTCATTATGCATGCCATTATTTAAACACTTATATTTGGGGAGTGGGAGTTGATATTATTATACCCGAAGTAAGGATATTTATATCGAGATTAGTTGTTAAAAGAATTAGTAGTTTTGGTTTTATTATAAATATTTAAAAATTTATTACAAATAATTAATAAACTGTTGAGATATATAATCTCACATTAGTTGTATGGGCAACTAATGTGAAGTTTATAAGGTCTTGGTACTCCCATCCCTAGACCTAACTTTTGGGGTGGTGTCACTCAAAGTTCTTTATATGATATCCAAGGTTCTTTACATAAACAATTAGCGGTTGACAACTTAATAAATGCATGTCCAAATATGAAATATAAATATGACACGATATTTATACGTTGACACATTAAATTTAAAAAATTATATTGTTCAATATGATTAAAATGCAAATTCAATATTAAATAAAACATTAATATTAAATTAAAACATCAATATTCAATCTAAACAAATACATTGATATTTTATGTTAATTTTAATTAATGCTAACAAATAAATATTATTATTGTTTAATCATTATTATATTTCACTTTTATCAGTATAAAATTTTTAAAACTAATTACACGGAGAAAAAGAATCCGAAGTATTATCGGATGCTGGTATAGCAATAATTTTGAGGTTTATGTGCTTTCTAATTAACTACTCACATTGGCCATCGGTTACTCATAAAAAGAGAGGTACATAAAGAGTGGCGGAATAAAAAAATTAATGAAGGGTGGTCATTCAAGGTATATATAGGGTCTGTTTGGAACACCTAATAAGGAAGATAGGATATGATAACTTATCATATCCTAATTTTTTTCTCTTATTTGGTGGGTCAATAGGATATGATTAGCTTATCCTATTGTCTTATTTTATCCTATCCAATACATGATTTCTTATCATATAGGAGGAGCTAGGATAGGATTCAACATGATAGGATATCAATATTGGATACCCAATATATCCCTACGCTACCCAATACATTCACACACTACCCAATATATTGGTATTTATTGCATTATTTTTGTTTTTTCTTTTTCTTTTCTTCTTCTACATAATCTTATCATATTGCTAATCATACTAGCGGACCCAGGATATTTTCTTTATGTCGACACATTTAAGGTGAGGGTTCGGGGGCGCTGCCCCGATTTTTTTTAAAGATCATGATATGATCTAATTTTTGCTTCCACTTCAAAAGTAAAGCTTTGGTGAATTAACCAAAGTTTTAAGGAAATAATAGATAATGATAATTAAAAAAAATTAAACACCACAAAAAAACGTTTGTAAAATATAGTATAATTATAGGAGTTAATCAATCAGAAATCCACCTTTGTCGATGTCTATTTGATCCAAAGTTAGCCACTTTTGTTTCACACAAAAAATGTGAAAAATCTCGTTTGATTCTCCTCCACTTGATGAAGATTTAATTTTAGGAATGTCGATGTTTATTAAAATTTAGAGCTAATAAGGTTTATAGAAGAAAAAAAAAAGACAAAGCAATGGGCTAGGGTTTAAGCTTTAATCTTTTAATCTACCCAGCACGGACAAGACAACTTTTTTAAAATTTACGTGTCAGACACGTGTCCGACACAGACACGCTCCGACACTCTCGGACACGCGTTGGACACGCGGTCAACATTTGGTGACACGCGGTCAACTCTCCGACACGTTCTGACACATTTTTCGGACACGCAGTCAACCTTTTCTGACACGCGGTCAACGTTCGGACACGCTGGGACACGTTTCGGACACGCTGGGACACATTTTTTTTTTAAATCTTAATTTTATTTTATTAACTAAATAAAAAAATAATTTATAAATTAATTTTTTTCTGTTATGAAATATGATATGAAAAACTAACAAAGTACAAAAAATTATTTTTATTTTTATTTATGTTATGAAATTTAAATATTTGATTAGTTATATGACTTATCATGGACTCTTATATGTATTAAATATAAATTATATTATATATATTAAAAAATTTATTTAATATCAAAACGTGTCCCAACGTGTCCAAATATGACATTTTTTAGAATTTACGTGTCGGCGTGTCGTGTCGTGTCCCGTGTCCGTATCCATGCATGATAGCTTTTAATTGTAGGGGTTGATTGATTGGACATATTTTTACCTTTTCCCTTTAATCTTCTTATTTCTTTTTTCTTTTACTTGACTTGAATCACCCACCCCATGTGAATTTTTTTTTCTTCCCAATTTTGTGTCTGCAAGTGCAGACAATTGCACCAAGTTGCGTCCGACATTGGCTAATCAGGAGCTCATCAAACACAGGACATGATATGGGCTTATCAGCCTCATATCATATCCTATCCTTATCAGTCTCATATCATATCCTACCCTTATCATATCTGTCCACCAAACGAGCCTATAGATCTAGGTCTGGAACGCGACTTGCGAGCAGCTACTGACTGGCTGGGTCTGGTTTAGATCTAGATCTGGACGGATTGCGACTCAACTGGACCGATGATGGAGGAGGAAACAAATGTTCTAACTTCCAATAACGGAGATTGAGGTTTGAGAGGAGATGAATCAGTATGTAAATGCAAATGATGAGTCTGGAATAGAGCTCTATGCTGTTAGGTTTGGATAATGAAGGTGGAGGAGAAAAAAAACTTACGAAAAAATAAATTAAAAGTAGGGAAATTAAAGGGTGGGATATCGTAAAAGCCAACTAGGGTTACTACCAATCAATTTCACTGTTAGATCAATTATGTTGATCCAACAGTTATATTTATTTCCATCTTTGTATGGATATATAAATATAAAGTATTAAATATGGGGAATCATAACCATACAAATATGAAAATAAATAAAACCGTTTATTAACATAATCGATCTAACGGTGAAATTGATTGGTAATAACATTAGTAGTAACCCTAATTAATTGTTATAATATCCTACCCCAAAATTAAATTAGAAAAATTTGAATTTTAAGAGAAATGTAATTTTATTTTTTTATATTATATTTTAAGGGTGTGCACTTACCCCCTTCTCAATAACCTAAATCCATGGGTACAGACTAATTTCCAAAAATATACGATAATATTCATTTTCTTTTCTACAACGCGAAAATAGCAGGTCAAAAAACTGTATTAGAAGTAGACTGTATTTGTTATTCGATCTGAAAATCTAAAAAGATATGATTGATGATCCACCCGTAGCTTTTTTAGTAAAAACACTCTTAAAATAGAAAATTTCTTTAAATAACAATGAACCGAAAAAGTTGTGATGTCTTCTTACTTGGAATAGAATGCTAAGAGCATGACTTCTTGTCAAATATGATAAAGTTTTTTTATTTATTTGGAAAACCCTTTTTGAATTTAGATAAAAACCCAATCCTTATATGAATTACCAATCCAAGTAAATACTAATATGGTAACTGGATATATATAATTTTCCAACAATGTACAACCTAAGATATAAGGAGCAGAAAGAGATAGATAAAGGAGGAGAGAAAGTTGACAAAAAAAATAAAGGTGTGGATCCCACCTCTTTGTGAGAGTGAAAGGATATAAGTTGTGTCATTTAAAAGGATAAACACTTTTCCCATATATATATATATAAATATATATATATATATATATATATATATATATATATATATATATTTGGGTTAATCTTTTCTCATGTTACATGAGAAAAGATTAATCTCCTACACACAAAGTAGAGGAGAGAGGAAAGAGAATAAAGGAGAGAGAAAAAGTTAGAGTGGGCTCCACCATTGATTTGTGTGTTTATGAGAAAATATCTTCTCATGTAATATGAGAAAATATTAATCCTATATATATATATATATATATATATATATATATATATATATATATATATATATATATATATATGGTTTATATTTCTAAAACTGTTGTACGTGCAGCAATCAAATACTTGTCATATACATACTTGAAAATATTAAATGCAGGAAATCATAACCATACAAAGGATAAAAACATTAAATGTAGGGAATCATAACCATACACATGTCGTTGTTGTACGTAATGCAAAAATTATTTTACCTATATATATATGGGATAGGTTATTCTACCTACTCCCTTATTGCCTACCTTTTGCTACCCCTTTATCACCGTTGGATTACAATCTAATCCAACGCTTCATAATTGCGAAATAAAATAACCCTTTTTTCCCTTTCTCTCTCCTCACTTCCTCCCACACCCTTTCTCTCTCATCCCCTTTCTCCCTTCCTCTGCAATCCGGACATATCCTTCTGATCTCTCGATATCTATTTTAATTTTTTTTTAACTACAAGCGAACACGATTCACAGTGAATATCTATACCTATTATCGAACTCTTTGTTGTTGTCCTTGTCGCATTCATCGTGGAATGGATGTAGTGGCAGTTCTTTCCTATAAAAAAAACTCTTTGTTGTTTTCCTTCTTACCTATACCTATTATCGAACTCTTTGTTATTGTCCTTCTAATCATCATGTATTAAAAACCATTCAATGGTATTAAAAATCATCAGGTATTAAAGACCAAGCTAATTTACATTTGCAGATACCCTTCCATGTTTGTACCCTTTTTCCTATAAAGTTAGTCGAACAAAAAAAACTTTGTTGATTGTTCAATTGGATGGAATCGAATGCAATAATTAGAATGTAAGAACTCTTTCTCTTTTCCTTTATTTAAGAGATAAAGGAAAAAAATAGGTATAAGCTAGAGGAAGAGAGAAAGAGGGAGGAGAGAGAAAGAATGTGGGAGGAAGTGAAGAGAGAAAAGGAAAAAAAAAAAAGGTTATTTTATTTCACAATTATGGACCGTTGGATTAGATTGTAATCCAACGGTGATGAAAGGGGTAGGTAAAAGGTAAGGTGTAAGAACCTGCACCGTTAAATTAGGAAATTAAGTTAATTAAATGTGTAGTTTTATTTTAATGGAATTTATGAATCATAAGATTAGCAGTTATGGAATTTATGAGTCATAAAGTTAGCAGTTATGCAATTCATGAGTCATAAGGTTAGCAGTTATGGAATTTATGAGTAATAAGGTTAGCAGTTATGAAATTTATGAGTCATCAGGTTAGCAGTTATGGAGTTTAAGAGTTAGTCGTTATTTTTTTGTAATTAAGTCGGGTTTTAATTGTGTTTATGGCTATTTAGGGTTGTAGTTTTAAAAATTCAAATTTTAGCCTACAAATAGTTTAGAATATCATTTGAAAAATGTAGAGAATTGAGAATGCTTAAATAATTATAATAAGTGATTAAGAATGCTGAAAGTCACTTTTCGGACGAAAAGTGTAGATACTGGTTCTGTTCCTCGATATAAATGTATACCGATGAAGTATCCCAAAAAATTATAATAAAAATATGAATATTACTAGAAAATTATGTAGGACTAGTAAAACGAGTTTCAGGGCAAACTAATGAGAACTTATGCCAGAACTGATACTGGCTATGGAAAAGCGCGTACCGAAAAGGTGTTACGAAAATTAAATAAAAAATATGATAAATCTTAGAAAAATGATTAGGTTCAGATCCCCAAGTTTGGGATTAAAGTGATAAGCGGATCTACCAGAGTTAATACTGCGTGATATTATTGAGGTGGGCTATAAATATAACCTTTGGGCCCAAAACCCTTGTGTGATGTTATTCTGGTGGGCTATAAATACCCCATTTACCCGAAACCCTAGACACTTTGTTTTTCCTACGTGACCTAACGACAGATCAGATTCTCCACAATTGTGCATCGCCTTCTCTCTCTATTTTGTGAGTCAATTGATCATTTTCTCCCTTGATTCTTCATCTAAACACCATAGTCAGAGTGTGTGAGGTGAAGCATCTCTGGCCACTATTTTGAAAACCTAGGATAAGTTTCTTCATCTGTTCTTGATTCTTTTAGATATAAATGAATTAAAGATGATAATTAGGGTTTGGGTAAGGGTAAATACACCTAGAAACACGTATCTAAGCCTCTGCAAACGGTAAATGAACCACCTTTGGGAAGGGTATCTCACAAAATGCAAAACTGGTACCACCTTTGGCAAGGGTATCTCCTTATTCTCTAAATATAATCTGGTACTAGGATTTCTAACCACACTATGATATTCTCTAATCAAATTCTGTGAATGATATTTATTGCTCGCGCAATTTTGGTAGGTACGTTTTTTTTCTTCTAAAACTGACGTGATTTCAAAATTCAAATCGTAACATTGTTTTAGTTTTAATTTGTAAAACAATGTTAGGATTTGAATTTTGAAATCACATCAGTTTAAAAAAACGTACCTACCAAGATTGCGCCAGCAATAAATATCATTAAAAGAATTTGAATAGAGAATATCATAGTGTGGTCAGAAATCCTAGTACCATCCAAATATGGCATCGGAGAACATTCCTAAAGTGGCGATTACCTACTCCTCAAGTAAATAGAATACCATATTAAGATCATTGCCACACATAGTAATCTATCTGTCACCTTTCCCTCTAAAGTCCTTATTTTGGCCACATTTTCCTCTGCAGAATCTTAATCCTTTCCAACAAACAAACAGTTTTGTTTTTGTGTGCTGTCAATATAAATAAGAAACCTCTTTCGGGTCCTCTCTTTTTCTTTTCTTTTTTCTTTTCTTTTTTCAAATTTTTTCATTATCCCTCTTACCCTTGTTCTGAATGGTGGTTGGTTCAGTATTTGGTGAAGAAAAGGAAGGAACTTTGAGAGAGAAGAAGAAAACCATGGGGAGAGGGAAAATCGAGATAAAGAAGATTGAGAATTTGAGCAGTAGGCAGGTTACCTTCTCCAAGAGGCGTAATGGTTTGCTCAAGAAAGCAAAAGAATTGTCTGTTTTGTGTGATGCAGAGGTTGCTGTCATCATTTTCTCTAGCACGGGGAAGCTTTATGAATTTGCAAACACAAGGTGCCCTTTTGAAATCTTTTATTAATTTTTTGCACATCTCATAACTTTTGAGAATTTTATTCATTTTTGGGATATGGGGTACTCTTGTTATAGGATCTTGATCCTCTTGTTTTGCTTACTAACATGATAATGTCGTGTTACAAGAAAGAAAGACACAAAAAGCAAATAGTGTTAGAATTGAATATCAACACAGATGCAAGAGACAATCACACAAAAGAATTTATGAAAACCTTTTCTATAAAACTTGCTTACTTGCACATTTTTGTTCATAACGATTACATCTTCTCATATGCTGTAACTTGCTAAGAGTAACTTAAAAACTATTAAAAACTATAAAACAGAAACGAAACAAAACTGCTAAAAATGGACACTCATTCAAACCTAAACATGAAACGTCTAAATCCATTAATTCAAAACGAACAATAATTTAAAAACGAAAATTTTAAGGTTTATCTAATAACAAATATGAGAGAATCCAAATTCCTTGTCTTAGATATTTAGATTTTTTTAAAAAAGCAAAAACAACAATTGCTTGCTGGAAAGTTTTTGGTTTGTTGAAAGCTCTGTTTCCATATTGAAGAAAACTTACACAGAATTATTCTTAATTTGGAACAGTGCTAGAGTGTTAATGGTTTTGATTTAAAGGGAAAAAAATGAGACTTTTATTGTAAAATTCCGGGCATCTTTGAATTAGGATTTTTGAAGGGTTTATTTTAAAGAGTAAAATTCGGTTGAATTGTATTTTGTGGAAAAAAGAATCCTGCATTTGAAAAGTGAGTGTCCGTTTTGAATTAATGGATTTAGACGTTTCATGTTTAGGTTTGAATGAGTGTCTGTTTTTTTAGTAGTTTTGTTCCATTTATGTTTTATGGCTTTTAATAGTTTTTAAGTTACTTTTAGTAAGTTACATCGTATCAAAAGATGTAATCGTTATGAACAAAAGGTGTGAAAGTAAACAAGTTTTATAGAAAAAGCTTTCATTGATATTTCGTGTGATTGCCTCTTGCATCCGTGTGGATTCCAATTCTAACAATTTTTCCCCTATTCTATCGAATTTTTAGATGATAAGAGTGAGAGTCAAGTATACGCGACCTAACTTCACATTTTTTATGAAAAGGCTATTTCATGATTTGAAACCGTGATTTTCCAGTAACAAAGGAATAATCTTAATACAAGGATCACCCTCTTAGTTATTGACAACTGTACACGTTTAAATAAAAATTCCAGTCTCATAGTTAGCTGTTTTATTTTTTGGACATAGTTATTAGTTTTATTGTGAAGGCGAGATTGGGACAGGAAAGGGTTAGATGACTTTATTCCATCAAATATTATGTTAAATTGCAAGTTAAAAGCTCATGCTATTTTATTTTTACTTTTTTGTTTAATAACTTTTCAGTGCTCCTACTCTTCTTGCAACTGTCAATGTGGTTTATTTGAGGCATTTACTTTCTTCTGATCAAACAAATTTTATTTCATTCATGAAGCATGGAGCATATCCTTTTAAGGTACGGCAGAGAGATGGAATTGGATAATGCAGAGCAGCCTAGTAATGAGCCTCCAATAAATGTATTTGACACTGTTCCTCTAATTCCTTAAAGCATCTCCCTTTCTTTAATACGCCCCCAACCCTTTTAAGTTCTTCTTTTCTGGATATATTTAAAAGTGTTATTCTTACTTTTAAATAGGTTATGCAGTCTGGTACCGACCTTCTGAAGGATGAAATAACAAAGCTGCGTTCAGCATACTTGTAAGTTACGCTTTATATTACTAGTTGCTATTAAAAATCGGATTTTATAATTCTTATTTAACATGAGAATTCAATTTTTCCTACACATCCTTCGATTTTCGTGCTGATATGGGTCCCACATATAATTTTTTCTAACATATGGGTCCCACGTACTTTTTATCTCTACAACATGAGATTTGAATTCTCATTCAATATGAGAATTATAAAACCCTTAAAAATAGCATAAATATGTATCACTGTATTAATGAACTACTTTAATCTATGGCCAAAGAAAGTAACTACCTTAATGAAATTTTATAGGTTTTGCAATATCTTTTGTGCTTATTTGTCGTTAAATCTTGGTTCAGATTTTGTTCTAATATTATTTTCATACTTTTAGAAGGATGATGGGTAAGGAGCTTGATGGTTTGAGCCTTAACGAACTGCAAAACCTAGAAAATCAACTGGCTGGAGGGATACTAGCTGTCAAAGACAAGAGGGTACAAAGTAACAAAGACCAATAGTGGTGTAATTGATTGTATTATTTTAATATGCCTTATTTCCTTAAAAGATTTTCTATGTTCCCTTCTTGTTAATATGACCAGATTGAGATGTTATTATATAACATATACAAGCGTTTTGATATAAGCTATGATGAAAAAAAAACCTTCGTATTTCTTCAAACAGAAAATAGCATTAAGACAATGAAACTCATATTAGTTTGAATTATTGCAAAGAAGATTTTGATCCTTATACGTTCAAGTGGCAATAGTAATGCATTTCATTATAATGTATATGGTATAAGGGGTTGATCAAAGTCAGAAACTCAGCAATTCCCATGCATTCAGTTAAATTAGATTGTAAATAGGTTCTTTTTTTATTCTTTTTAGTTTCTGACATCTGTTTCAATTACCAAATTCAATCTCTACTTCACTGCAATACTTGTTAATGTATGGATATGCTGCAATTAAACCTCATACAATCACACTGTAATGTTGCAGGAACAAGTACTTGTAGAGCAGCTTAAGAGGTCCAGATTACAGGTATGTGACACCACTTGCAATTTTCATCTCATTTTTTATTTTGCAACAAAAACCACTTCCAACTAAATCCTTACTAGCACCGGTGGAATAAAAGGTGCAAAATGCATAGAAAGTTTTGGCATTGAAGTTCTTTTATGGTATAGCTGTGTTATAAACTTTCTGTAAGACTGGAAAGGCCTTCTCCACCTAGCTAAATACTAACTAGTACTTTTGGCAATTTTATTCCCACCAAAACCCAAAGTTCTATGAATAATTTGTCGGGAATTTAAGTGTGACTGATAAGGTCTCGCAATGGTTATGAATGGAATAAGTAGGACCATATAAGTGGAAGAATCCATAAAATCAATGCTTTAAGAGTTTTGGGTTAAGATATAGTGTCGGTTTCACTTATTTTGGTGGAGTCATTTACATTTTTCGTCAGCTGTTCTTTCTTCATGGTTGAAGAAAATAACTGGTTTTACTTTAATGGAAGAGAATTTTAAATACACCTTTTTTTTTGTAATTTATAATAAGTTTTCCAAATATATCTGCAGGAGCAAAAGGCCATCATGGAAAATGAAGCTCTGCGCAAACAAGTAAGAATCAAACATGACTCAAAACTATGAAATATGTCAAAATTAACTTTTCATATCCAGTTACAATCTATCCTCTTGCTTATCTTTAATCTTTATCTGTAAACAGGTTGAGGAGATGCAAAATAAAACAAACACACAGTTCCTTGAACTCAATTCTTTGGATCGGACAATTTCCATCAATGGTTCAAAACCCCTTCTCAATTGTTCTTCAGAGGACAACGACCTTTCAGATATTTCCTTGCTGTTAGGGTATGTCATAACTCCATTTTCACCAGCATGTTTTAATTGAAACCTATGTTTTCAATTGCTATGTTAATATCATATATATTGGCTAATGCTTAGAAGTCGCAATGGTGTAGGCAATCAAACTTATTTGAATACCATCATAGGCTACAAAATGCAATAAGCCCGTTAATTATAATAACAAGTTTACTACATCTTTATGGATAGTGTTAGTGCGTTTAATTTTTAGATACATAACCAGTTTAACTAAGTCTGCAGTTGATAAATTTGTTGTTGGCTTTGATTTTTAACATTTTTACTAAGTAGTTTAGAGGTCGAGTTTAGAGCACTGATAACACTATTTCTTTGTGATTGAAAGGTTATGGGTTTGCCGGAACATAGTTGTTGGTTCCTTGCTAACAATGTGCAAGTATACGCGCAAGCATACGCGACAACAAGTAATATAGGGCTTTTATGAGTCCCAAATATCGTTCGTTCCCACAAGGATCTATTGCGTTTTTGACTTGACTAATTAGCAATTGCTAAACAGAACAAAAATTAAAATAAAATCAAATTGAAAATGGATTGAGATTTTTGTTATAAAAAGAAAAAGATTTAATTGCAAAAGATTTTTTTAAAAAGGAATTAGTAACTAGAAATTTAAGTGAGTTATGGTAAATTGAATGAGGATAATTCTGAAGCGTAGAGAATAATTTGTAAAGAAAACAGGTTGAGTTTCGGTTCCCCTTCCCCACAGCCTCCAAATAAGTGCTAAAACAATTTCCTAAAATTAACTCCCATGTGTTGGACCCTTTTCTTTCTGCTTTTAATCTCTTAAAAAACAATTTTATCATTTACCAACAATTGCACATCTCTGTGCTAAATGAAGGAACGAACATTAAAATCCAACCAACACATCATGGAGGCTGTTCTCATCTCTGAGTAACATCCCTTGAGAATTTTCACACTCAAGTCCATGTGTTCAACACAGTTCTGGCTTTAGTCATTTCTCAATGACTAAATCCTGAAATGTTATCCTATAATCAGGCCTTAAAAATAGCATAAATAAAAATTAACACAGCATTGAGCAAAATGGGAATCAACATTAAGCAACTGAAATTAACACAAATTCAAGACTGAGGTTCGGGTACCTACACCCAACCTTGAGGAAATTAGCTCATACCCATAAGGGTTAAGCTATAAACAACAACCGAATGTTCAAATTAAAAACTAAAAGTGCAGAAATCAAAGGTGCAACATGAGTCCTAACAACCGGAAAACCTCACTGCTGCACCAACAAGTTCATGACCAAAATTAAACATGCATTACAGAATAAAAATAAAAACTAAAAACAAAGAGAAGATGTCTACAGAGGATTCCAGGAAAGAGATGCCCTCACATTCACTGTTCTTCCTCTATTTATAGCACCCTTCTCTCGCATGCATGGTTGTGGGCCCTTTCATCACAGCCTCCACGTCTTACGCTCCTTGCTGCAGCAGGTATGACGCGCCTTTTGTGCGTTACAAAGTGGTCCCCAGTTGCTCCTCTCCTTTGCTCAGACAATGGGATTTTTACTTTCAACCCGTACACTGGTCTGTGCACAAAAATCGGGTCAACCTCCACTCACAACAGATTCTCACTCACCCACTCAGCAAAAGATGTTGTTTGGCATTTTCTGAACCAACAAATTAGTGGCTAGGGTTTCTTAATGGACCGTGGATGAAGGGTGATTTGGAGAAATGAATCGCAGATCAACGATGATCTGACCTTAGGGATTGATTTGGACAAGGATGGATCGGCTTGGCTGAGATGAGTTGGGAGATGGTTGCTAGGGTTTTTTTTTTCCTTCTTGCTTGATGCGTTCAGCCTGATCCCCTTTTTCTTCCTTTGTCTATTTTTTTTTCTTCTTTTGGTTGAAGTTGACTCGGGCTTTTGGGAATCCGCCCAGCCCAATTGCTTCTTTTCTCATTTTGGTTGTATTTGGGCTTCAAACGCACAACCCACTTCATTTTTTTTTGCTTTCAATTGGGCTTGAACTTTTTTTCTTTAGTGCGGCCCATTTTCTTCACTTTCTTCCTTTATTCCCTTTGAGCACAAATTGGGCCTAAACCATTAAAATATTCAACCCATTAGCATCTTACTAATCAAAAGACAAATCACATACAATTGGGGTATTTTTAATCACAAAATATATTCATTTCTTCTCATTTGCAATGCAATGTTTATGTTCTAAATCTCACTTAAGAGACTTATCAATAGTCTTCTTGCAAATTATGCAGGAATAAGACTCTGTACAAAGATTGCCCTCATTCCTGCCTTGTCAAGGTTTAGTTTAGAGTCATGGCCTAAGAATTAATTGTGATATTCAAGGTTATCAACTCTCTTACTGTTGTCTCAGGTTGTCAACAAATTATGATCGCAAGGGGAAAGCATTGAAGATGGAACCTGGCAATGACTCAGGAAGTCAAGTAGCTTCACAATGACATTTTTGTACTCTGAAGTTGCCTTCTGGAATTTGAAAACTTTCCCTAGTTCTTTATTTATTTGGTCACTTTCAGTTTAGCTTATAGACAAAGTTGGTTTTAAGTTATAAATTAAACCAACTTATATTTAGTCCATGATATATTTGGTGCCGCGGATTTGATTGCTAAGTTAGGTTTAAAGTTTACATGGTAATTGATTCACCATGTCCAAACAGTTTTTCAGGTATTAAAGTATGTTGATTGATTAGATAGAAATGGTGAAGGTTAAAAGTAATAATATAAGGGGAATAATATTTCTATGCAGATAACTATTTTGTTTTATACAATGATGGTGCTGAGATTTGAACCTATAACCTGATGCAAACTACCAAAAATTTTCATCATTAGAGCAATCTTAATAGCTTAGAATGAGATAATTTTATTTTCTGCACTACTATAAAAGTGAGTGTAGTCCATTTTTCTCTCTCTCTCCTCCTCTCGAAAGCCCTGCTCACTTTTATGTGAGGGAAGAACATAAAATTATCTTCATTTTGTAGGCAAAATATCAATCCCAATAATATATTGATATCTTGAGTTTCCCAACCAAAAAGGTGGGAATGAGTGGCTAGTGCATATTATATGTGATATTTCCGTCCTCTAGGCTCTGTTAATAAATCCTCTAGTACACTGAACCAAAGCGCGAAACGGATGATGCAGATTGCAACCCTTCAAAATAAATCCCAAGCAACCCTTCAAAATAATTATTATATTTTACAAATAAAATTAAATTTAAAATTGTTAAATAAAATTAAATTTAAAATTGCTAAACAAAATTATTTATGTATTTTTCACACTACTAAAAAAGATCATATTTTTAACAAAAATTCTACGTTGAAAATGATAAAAATTCTGTCAAAAAAATATTTTTTCATCGAAACACTTTTCATCAAAGGCGATGGAATTTTTATCCGATGAAATATTTTACAAAAATAAAATTTAAGTCAAAAATTTCCACGAAATTTAGTTTTCGTCAAAAGTTTTGACGAAAATGATTTGTTATATATTTTTGACAAAAAAAATTCCATCAAAAGTTTTGATGGAAAAAAGAATTCCTTCAAAAAATTTGACGAAAAATTTTTCATCCAAAATTTTTGATGAAAATGTGTCTCACTGAAAATTTCAACGAAAATATTTTTTCAAAAATTTTGAGGGAAATGTTTCTATGAAACTTTCGACATAATTTAGATTATGTAAAGAATTTTGACGGAATATTTTTTTGTCGAAATTTTTTGACGAGAATGTGTTCCATTGAAAATTTTGATACAAATGTTTTTTATCGAAAATTTTGTCGAAAATATTTTTCTTCAAAAAAATTCAATAGAATTGTGTTTTATCGAAAATTTTGACGGAAATCTTTTTCATCAAAAAGCATGACAAAAATATTTTCGTCGAAAACTTTTGACGAAATTTGAATTCTGTGAAGAATTTTGACGAATTTTTTTCGTCAAAATTTTTGACATAAATGTTTTCCGTCAGAACTTTTTATGAAAAAATTTCAATGGAAATGTGTTTCGCTAAAAATTTTGATAGAATATTTTTTCTATCAAGATTTTTTATGGAAATATTTTCTGTCAAACATTTTTGACAGAAATGTGTTCCGTTGAATATTTTGACAGAAATATTTTTTATCAAAAAATTTGACGGAAATATTTTTCGTTGAAAATTTTCGATGAAAATGTGTTTCGTTAAAAATTTTGACAAAAATTTTTTTTGTCATAAAGTTTAATGAAAATATTTTCGTCGAAAACATTAGACGGAACTTAAATTCTGTAAAGATTTGATGAAATTTTTTTCTGTCAAAAAATTTCGATGGAAATGGGTTTCATTTAAAATTTTGATGGAAATATTTTTTGTGAAATATGTTGAGGGAAATATTTTGAAGAAATTTAGATCCCGTAAAGAATTTTGACAAAAAAATATTTTAGTCAAAAAATTTTACAAAAATGTTTTTATTCTCAAATTTTGATGGAAATATTTTTTGTAAAATATTTTGACATAATTGTTTTAGAAATGTGTTTCTTCAAAAAATTTGACGAAAATATTTTTATGGAAAGTTTTGACGGAATTTAAATTCTATCAATAATTTTGATTGAATTTTTTTCTGTAAAAAAATTATGTCAGTGATTATGGAAAAAATTGTTCCGTATCTAATTTCGTCTTTAGTGTTGAGGGAAGTGTTTTGACGTATATGATTTTCATCAAAAAATTTATCACTATTGTTTACGAAATATTTTTCGTCGATAAATTTGTCGGTATTTGAGACTTTTCTAATAATGTCACATTTATGTAGTTTTCACATTTTAAAAATAAGGGTAGATAAGTAATTTTTAATATTTTCCCCCTCAAATCCTCCAAGTTGGGGGAACTTAAATTTTGTGAAGAAGGGGGATTTTGGAAGGTTTAGTAAAAACCCCCAAAATCTTTCCCTCATTATTTTTAACTCACAAACCAGGGATGGGCTTCCTAAAACCCTCCATTCACTTCCCTTCTCTTCCCCTTCTAAAACCATCTCCCAAACAGACCCTAAGCCTTTGTTTGGGAGTTTGGAAGGGAGGGGAAGAAAGGGGATCCAAGGGGGGAGGGGAAGGGAAGGAAGGAAATTGGAGGGTATTCCCTCCCCTTGCTTGGGAGTTAAAAAAATGGTAAGGGAGGAAAATGGAGGATCAATAAGAAATTTTTACAATTTTATCCTTTTTCTAAAATTAAAATAATTATTATATTTTACAAATAAAATTAAATTTAAAATTGCTAAACAAAATTATTTATGTTTTTTTCACACTACTAAAAAAAATCATATTTTTAACTAAAATTCTACGTTGGAAACGACAAAAATTCTGTCAAAAAAATATTTTTTCGTCGGAATACTTTTCATCGAAGGCGATGGAATTTTTATCCGATGAAATATTTTACAAAAATAAAATTTCAGTCAAAACTTTCCACGAAATTTAGTTTTCGTCAAAAGTTTTGACGAAAATGATTTGTTAAATATTTTCGACAAAAAAATTCCATCAAAAGATTTGATGGAAAAAGAATTCCTTCAAAAATTTTGACAAAAGATTTTTCATTCAAAATCTTCGATCAAAATGTGACTCAATGAAAATTTCAACGAAAATATTTTTTCAAAATTTTTTAGGGAAATGTTTTTGTGCAACTTTCGACAGAATTTAGATTCTATAAAGAATTTTGACGGAATATTTTTTTTGTTGAAAATTTTGATACAAATGTTTTTATCGAAAATCTTGTCGAAAATATTTTTCTTCAAAAAATTTCGATGGAATTGTGTTTCGTCAAAAATTTCGAAGGAAATATTTTTCGTCAAAAAGTATGATGAAAATATTTTCATCGAAAACTTTTGACGAGATTTCAATTCTGTGAAGAATTTTGACAAATTTTTGACATAAATATTTTCTGTCAAAACTTTTTACGAAATTTTTTCAATGGAAATGTGATTCGTTAAAAAATTTGGCAGAATATTATTTCTGTCAAAAAATTTTACGCAAAACATTTTCTGTTAAACAGTTTTAACAGAAATGTGTTCCGTTGAAAATTTGGATGAAAATTTTTTTAAACGAAAAAGCTGACGGAAATATTTCTCGTCGGAAATTTCGATGAAAATGTATTTCGTTAAAAATTTTGACAAAAATTTTTTTTGTCGAAAAGTTTTTACGAAAACATTTCCATCGAAAACTTTCGACGGAATTTAAATTCTGTAAAGAATTTTGATGAAATTTTTTTCTATCAAAAATTTTCGATAGAAATGTGTTTTTTGAAAATTTTGATGGAAATATTTTTTGTGAAGAATTTCGATGAATATGTGTTTTTGTGAAATATGTTGAGGAAAATATTTTGACGAAATTTAGATTCCGTAAAGAATTTTGACAAAAACAAATTTTAGTCAAAAAATTTTATTCACAAATTTTGATGAAAATGTTTTTTGTAAAATATTTTGACGTAATTGTTTTACGTCGAAACCTTTCGATAGAAATGTGTTTCTTCAAAATTTTGGACGAAAATATTTTCATGGAAAGTTTTTACGGAATTTAGATTTTATCAATAATTTTGGTTAATTTTTTTTTCCGAAAAAAATTTATGTCAGTGATTATGGCAACATTTGTTCCGTATCTAATTTCGTCTTTAGTGTTGAGGGAAGTTTTTTGACGTATATGATTTTTATCAAAAATTTAATCACTATTTTTAACGAAATATTTTTTTCGATAAATTCTGGCGGTATTTGAGACTTTTCTAATAATGTCACATTTAAAAATGATTCACATTTATGTAGTTTTCACATTTTAATGCTAAGGATAGATAAATAATTTTTAATATTTTTCCCCTCAAACCCTCCAAATTGGGGAACTTTAATTTTGTGAAGGGAGATTTTGAAGGGTTTAGTAAAAATCCCTAAAACCTTTCCCTCATTTTTTTAAACTCACAACCAAGGGAAAGACTTTCTAAAACCCTCCCTTCCCTTCCCTTCTCTTCCCTTCCTCCTAAATCCATCTCCCAAACAGACTCTATGGCTTTGTTTGAGAGTTTGGAGGGGAAGGAAAGGAAGGGGATCCAAGGGGGAGGGAGGGGAAGGAAGGGAAGGAAATTGGAGGGTATTCCCTTCCCTTGTTTGGGAGTTAAAAAATGGTAAGGGAGGAAAAGTGGAGGGACAATGAGATATTTTTACCATTTTACCAAATTTTAAAATTAATATAATTATTATATTTTACAAACTAAATTAAATTTAAAATTTCTAACAAAATTATTTATGTACTTTTCACAATATTAAAAAAGATAATATTTCTTATGAAATTTCTACGCTGCAAACTACGAATATTGTCACTATTTTTTTTCATCGGAATACTCTTCGTCAAAAAGCGACGGAAATTTTTCTCCGATGAAAATTTTTACAAAAAATTTTTTTCTATCGAAATTTAGTTTCTGGCAAAAGTTTTGACGAAAATGATTTCCTCCATGAAATACTTTAAACGAAAAAAATATTTCGTCAAAAATTTTGACAGAATATTTTTCGTTCAAAATTTTGATGGAAATGTGTTCTGATGAAAATTTTGACGGAAATTGTTTTGTCAAATATTTTGAGGGAAATGTTTCATTCGAAACTTTCGACGAAATTTAGATTCTGTAAAGAATTTTGACATAATATTTTTTCCGTCAAACATTTTAATCGAAATATATTTTTTTTACGGAAAAATTTTCTGTTGAGATTTTTTTGACAGAAATGTGTTCCGTTGAAAATTTTGATGGAAATATTTTTTATCAAAAAATTTGACGAAAATATTTTTCACCGAAAATTTTCGATGAAAATGTGTTTCCATAAATATTCAAGTGAAAGTTTTTGTCAAAAAGTTTAGCGAAAGTATTTTCGTCGAAATTTTTTGACGGAATGTAAATTCTGTAAAGAATTTTGATGAAATTTTTTTCCAGCAAAAATTTTCGATGGAAATGTGTTGCATTGAAAATTTTGATGGAAATATTTTTCGTCAAAAATTTCGATGAATATGTTTTTTTATAAAATATTTTGACGAAATTTAGTTTCTGTAAAGAATTTTGACAAAAAAAATTTGTCAACTTTTTTTTGCAGAAATGTTTTTAGTCTCAAATTTTGATGGAAATATTTTTCATTGAAAATTTTTGCGGAAAATTTTGATGAAAATTTTAAAAAAATTTAGACGTAATTGTTTTACGTCGAAACTTTTCGGTGGAGATGTGTTTCGTCAAATTTTGGACGAAAATATTTTCATTGAAAGTTTCAACATAATTTAGATTCGTCAATAGTTTTGACTGAATTCTTTCCAGTAAAAAATTTATGTCAGTGATTATGACAAAATCTTGTTTCGTCTTTAGTTTTGACGAAAAAATTTTGACGTATGTGATTTTCATCAAAAATTTCATCACTATTTTTGACGAAATATTTTTCGTGATAAATTTTGTCGGTATTTGAGACTTTTCTAATAATGTCACGTTTAAAAATGATTCACAATTATTTAGTTTTTGCATTTTAATGCTAAGGGTAGATAAGTAATTTTTATTTTTTCCCCCTCAAACCCCCCCAAATTGGGGGAACTTTAATTTTAGGAAGAAGGAGGGTTTTGAAGATTTAGTAAAAATCCTCAATTCCTTCCCCTCCTTTTAAGCTCACAAACAAGGGGAGGGCTTACTAAAACCCTCCCTTTCCTTTCCCTCCCCTCCTAAAACCAACTCCCAAACAAAGCCTTAGGGACAATTAATTGTGCAAGAATATTTGCAACGATTTGCAATATTTTACAAGTGACTTATTATTTGAACTTCAAGATCATAATGATTTTGGGTGTATAACTAGAATGGGCAGTGTTGGTCTATTCACACACACATGAGATATTATTGCGGTCATGCCTATGATAGTGTTATGCCCACGACAACATCCATGATTATGTAATGGTGTTGCATTCACTTCACGGAATAACACAAAACTAATGGGTCGTGATTAGTAATTTGTCATAAAAAAGTTTTTGCAATAATAGGAAGACATGATATTAACTCAAAATATTTCTTGAAATCATACTCTTAATATTTCTGTTGGAGGAGCATATTGAAGACATGAAAAACCAAATATTTTCTCCTCTAACATATCTTTGTAGAGATGATGATGAAAAAATATTAGTGCATTAGCGTGCTCCAATTGGAAGGTGTTATTTCTTTCGTGATTGTTTCTCTAATAACAAATAATACAAGCTCTTATAAATCCTTCAATTAAGTTTATAGCACTTGTCTTAGTGCTATCAATGATCATTGGTTATGACTAATTTTTGTCATATGTAAAGTTATAATTTCTTACATTCACTTTATGAAATAAAGTTAAATCAATTGGCCAAAATTTCACTAGCTATTTTTCTCGGTATGGCTACTTTAGGTGCATAATTGAGAGACATATAATGTAAAGAATGTTATTCTCAATATTTTTCTTTCAAATTATTTTGTAGATCGGTTGGATCTTTTCAATCATGTTTTAAAAGTATAGTTCTCACATATATGCATAAAATGTAACTTCTTCATGAAGTTAAAAAAATTAACAAACTCAATATAAGACAAAATATATTTGTCAATAATATTCGGAAAAGAAAATCTTCATGAATGAAATATAAAAAATAATAATATTAGAAATGATCAGTTTAAAAAGGAAAATTGTACACCCATTTAAAAATAATATTAGTGTTTCTCGTATTGTAGCAACACCTAGAAATAAACAATTGAAGTAGGCATCAATCTCAGTGTACTAAATCCCTACAGAAACCAACTAACATTTATAGTTTCTCCGTTCCCAATTCTTAACTATCCATGTAGCTTGCAATATAGTGTTAAACATCATCACCATATAGCTTCCAAGAGCAAAAATATTTAGAACATTAAAATTCTACCAATAAGTATCAGATACATTGCGCAGTATTTTTAATTCAGGTAAGATCTAAAAAATAAATTAAAATAATTTTTGAATATAAAATTGAATTTAAAAAGTTAAAAATGACGTGTCATTTTGTTGCTTTCGAATGAGTTAGGCCAATTGTCATGTTAGCGCTCAAGTGAATGTCACATAATCAATATTTCGTCCATTTCAACTCAGAAAGGTGTTAATAGGATTATAGGACCATCAACAGCCCAAGATCAATTTCTTGATGCATTAAAAGTTCAAGCATGTGGATCAAGGATTCAAGAGAGTTAGATGGCTTTTTAGAAGATTAAGCCAACCAGTTTCACATACTAGAACCAATACCAATTGAGCTAGAAACTGGTGAGAATAATGCGAAATTTCTAACATCCCAATTTTTTTAATTAATAATAAAAAAAAATTATATATATATAGAGATAAGATCCTTTGATATCGTTATCAAATTTTGACACAAAACCCTAACCATTGAATTCTGTCAATTAACAATTATTATTTATTGGGAATTAATAATTTTAATTAATAAGTTTGATTGACGGAAATTATAACAGTTGATTCATGGAAATCAACGGTTAGGATTTGATATCAAATCTTAAAGTTTGACAATGATGTCAAAGAATCTTACCCCATATATATATATATATATATATATATATATATATATATATATATATATATATATATATATATATATATATATTTATCATCTATCATTTAACATGACAGAAAAACTACTCTTATCTCGCATAACAGTAGTTTTATCTCCAATAGACACATCGAAAACCGTGACACTCTTTTTTATTTATTCTTTCTTTTTTAAAATGGTGGGTCTCATCACATGTGAGTCTACAACATGAGAGATCTTCTCTCATGCAATATGAGATTAGATGGACCATATATATATATATATATATATATATATATATATATATATATATATAGTTATTAATGCTTATCATATTATATGAGATGATTTTATCTCCTACACTCGCACAAAAGTATGTGGCCTTCACGTGAGGTCATGTTAAGAGAAGAGAGAGAAAAACTCCACACACTTTTATGTGTATAAGAGATAAAATTATCTCTTATAACATAAAAAATTCTATTTCTTATTATATAAAATAATAAAAATAAAATAAAATATTAAATATATATATATATATATATATATATATATATATATATATATATATATGGGGAATAATCCGTTTACAAATTTTTGCAAATTACACTATGTACTCCCAGAAGTACATAATGTAACCTAGTATACTTCCAGGATTATATAGTGCAGTTTGTAAGAGTTTGTAAACAAAAAATATGTGAATACAATCCTCCCCTATGTATATATATATATATATATATATATATATATATATATATATATATATATATACCCCAAAAACTCCGTCGTTTTGATTAATGAAGGGTGTTTCCGTAATTTTGTTTATTTTTTTATCATATACATTTTACTTAAGTATCTTTCATTAATTCACCTAAAATCACAGAAACACCCTTCATTGATCAAGTATATATGTATATATAGGAAAAAACCGTTTCTACAGTTACTTTAAATAAAGTTATCTACAGTTGCCCCAAAAAATACGTCGTTTTGATTAATGAATGATGTTTCCATAATTTTGTTTATTTTTTTATCATATACATTTTACTTAAGCACCCTTCATTAATTCACCTAAATTTACAGAAACACCCTTCATTAATCAAATATATATGTATATATAGGAAAAGTTATTCACATTTACCCCAAGAATTACGTCGTTTAGATTATGAAGGGTGTTTATGTAATTTTAGATGAATTAATGAAGAGTGTTTTAGTAAAATATATATAATAAAAAAAAACAAAATTACGGGAACACCCTTCATTAATTCACCTAAAATTACAGAAACACCCTTCATTAATTCACCTAAAATTACAGAAACACCATTCATTAATCAAAATGACGTAGTTCTTGGGGTAGCTATAGATAACCTTATCCAAAGTGGCGGTAGAAATATTTTTTTCATATATATATATATATATATAGGGGAGAGAGGTAGGATCCTTTGACACCAGTTTCAAAGTTCAAATTTGACACCTCATCTGAGAGTCGTTAGATCAAAAAATATCAACGACTTTGATTTGCAAGCATGTGACACTGTTGATCTTTTTTGATCTAACGGCTCTTAAATGAGGTGTTAAAAAAGAATCTTACCTCATATATATATATATATATATATATATATATATATATATATATATATATATATAAGGTTTGCATCTATCATGTCACATGACACAAAAAAATTTCCTACAGACTCAATATTTTGTGGGGCCCGCACTTTTTGAAGCAAAAAGAAAATAAAGAAAAAGTACGGCACGCAAAACGAATCTCTATAACATTACACAATCACTTTTCCTACAACATAATTCTTATAAAATCCTTATATATATATATATAACTCAACATTTTGTGGGGCCCGCACTTTTTGAAGCAAAAAGAAAATAAAGAAAAACTACGGCACGCAAAACGAATCTCTATAATATTACACAATCACTTTTCCTACAACATAATTCTTATAAAATCCTTTTATATATATATATATATATATATATATATATATATATATATATATATATATATATATTGGTGAAGGACGGAGTGTGGTGGTCTCGTGGATGCATTCCTCCATGTTTAAAAATAATAATTTAGTATTTAAAATAATATAATGTTATATAATAAAATAAACAGGATCTATAAAAGACCCGGAAAGAAGAATAATGTTATATAATAAAATAAACAGGATCTATAAAAGACCCGGAAAGAAGAAAAGTCATGGTACGTATAGGTCCATTACAAAGAGGAAAAGAGACAGCAAGGAAGAAGAAAAAAAAAAAAAAAAAAAGGCGAAAGAAGGGAAAAGAAAAAGGAATGTTGATTTTTAGAAGAGAAAAATAATACTGAGCATAAAAATCATAGTGGTAGTTTTACTTTTATTCTTTTTTTTTTCTTTTCCGAAATAAAAGTTTTCGATATTATTGATGCTTTATTTAGCATGAGTTTAAACACGATAATAGAGCATCAATAACATGTAAAAAATTTGTTTGAAAAGAAGCAAAAATAAAGAAAAAAAGATTAAACTCCAAGATTAATTTTTACTCCCAATATTATTTTTTATTTTTATTTTTTTGTCAAAATCCACTTTTTTTTCTTTCACCTCTTTCCTATATCTTTATAGATAAAGGTTCTACTTACTACCTATTTTTCTTACTACCAAATCTTAACCGTTGATTTCCGTCAATCTAACTGTTGTAATTTATTGCAAATTAATAATTAAATAATAAGTATGATCCCATAAATTACAACCATTAGATTTATGGAAATCAACAGTTAAGATTTGGTAGTAAGAGGTAGGAAGTATAACATCTCCCATCTTTATATCTCTTTTTTTTTTTTTAGTCTCTCTTTTCTTTTAACTTCCCATGACTTTTCTTCTTTTCCTTTGAAGGGTCTTTTATAAACCCTTTTTTATATATTATATTATTTCAAGTATTAAATTATTATTTTTAAACATGGAAGGGATACCCCACACACACGCGCGTACACAAACATATATATTACTATTAATAATATTATTATATCTACTAATTAAAATTCTTGGGATATTACAATTCTCCTTATAAACAAAGTTATGTGTGATGGTAAATGTACAAGGTGTTATGTTATGAAATCCGGCTCGACTTGGTGGGGTTAACCTGAAATTCGGTGACCCGATCACCGGATCGGTTTAAGTCAAGCATTATCAAATCAGATTAAAATTCAGTCAAAATTGGTGACCCAGTCGTGTCATGCATTTATATATATATATATATATATATATATATATATATATATAAAAGAAGACCAAAAATCAAAATTATTTTATCTTATCAGAAAAAAATGTATAATTCATTTCAAATTTTTTTGATATTTTATTTGCTAGTAATATACTCCTGCACAATGATTTCAAATTTCAGCTTTCAATACTGAAGCAATTTACGGAGCAATAAATTAAGAGAATGTGACATATGTCATTTCAATGTAGATGAATTTGAAAAATATGAGTTCACAACATCTGATATTTTGAACGTCATAAGAGATATGTTTATAGGAATTCTAAGTTTCACCTAATAGGTAACGTTAAAATCGAGATCTTAAGTAAAATCGGAAGGAGATTAAAAAATCGTAAAACGTAAAATCATAATGTAAAAAAAATCGTAAAAACGTAAAAGCGTTTGGAATATTAGTAAAATCATTTTGATGAAAAAAATCGTAAAATCATAATGATAAATCGAGATTTTAACAACAATGCTAATAGGATGGAACTTTTACCTTTACCATGAACGAATAAGTGTATGGGCACTTATGTAATATGGGATAGGTTATTCTACCTACCATTTTTTCTGCCTACCTTTGCCTACCACTCTAAAATACCGTTAGATCATAATCTCGAGAAGAGAGAGAAAGATAAAGATTAGTTAAGATTTTGATCTAACAATATTTTAAGAGTGATAGACAAAGGTAGGCAGAAAAAATGGTAGATAGAATAACCTATCCCATGTAATTTTCCTACTTACTGTATAAATAAGTAAACAATAAATAAAAAAAATAAATTTCACCTAGTTAAATGGCCTACCAGCCAGCTATTTAAATGTTGGGTTTTATGTTTATTATGTTGTAGTAAAAGTGATTGTGTAATGTTATAGATATTTGTTTTGCGTGCCATATTTATTTTTATTTTTTTGTTTTAAAATGTGTGGGCCCACAAAATATTGTGTGTGTAGGAAAATTTGTTGTGTTATGTTAAAGAAGGAAATGAAAACCCTTAAATGTTACCTACGCAATCCAGTTGGGATATTGTGCTTGACCACGTGTTCTGTATAATTAACTCCCTGTTTTTTAGCTTACCAAAAAACAAAAAACTCGCTGTTTTTATTAATTGTCATACTTTAATCTCACAGGTTTTAATTTTCTATTTAAAATATTGGTCATAATTATTGTGATAGAAAATGAAAAAAAAATTAAAATAATGCATTTAAATCAAATAATTACGCATCTAATGTTATTTTTGAAATAATTACGGATCTACTGCACAATGTGACGCCCCTTTTGGGCGTCACATGTGACGCCTCAATTGAGGCGTCTCACCCTAAGGAGAAGACGCCCAAATGGGGCGTCTCTCATGAGGTGGTGACACGTGTCACTTTTTTTCAAAAAAATATATTAATTAATTATAAAACTTCTAAAGGCCATAACTTTTAACTCGAGTATCCAAATCAGGTAATTCTTTTTTTGATTGCACATAACTTTTTGAGATCTACGCAATGACATCTAATTTGATATATTTTATTTCTCACAAACATAATTTAAATTTAAATCAGGTAATCTTCTTCCTTAGAGATTTAGAATATTTATTTAATTTTTTCCTTTATTAATATAGATTTTTCAAATTGATTTTTGAGTTTAAATCACAAATCAAATCTTTATTTTTTTTCTTATTAATAATAATTGTTACTTTTAACTATTTGAACTATTTCAAAAAGCATTGTTTAAGAGGGTCATACTCAGAGGCTTATGAGTTTAAAAACGTGACACGTGTCAACACGTGTCAAAACCTGACATGTTACCAACACGTCTAAATTGAGTTTCAATCAAGAGGCAATCACGCCTAATTTAGGTAATTTTATTTTTGAAAAGCATTCATAAGTCATCATTAATTTCAGACCACGAATAATAACCCAAAAGCTTATATTAAATCACAAATCCAAATTTTATTTATTTTTTTGTATTAAATCACAAATCCAGAACTCAGAGACTTCTGGGTTTAACCGCTCTTATAATACCATTCTTGCAAATTGAAATTGTGTTTGTGAGAGATAAAATATATCAAATGGGGTGTCATTACGTAGATCTCAAAAAGTTATGTGAAATCAAAAAAAGAATTACCTGATTTGGATACTCGAGTTAAAAGTTATGGCCTTCAGAAGTTTTATGATTAAATTAATATTTTTTTTTTGAAAAAAAAAGTGCCACGTGTCACTATCTCATGAGAGACGCCCCATTTGGGCGTCTTCCCCTTAGGGTGAGACGCCTCAGTTGAGGCGTCACATGTGACGCCCAAAAGGGACGTCACATTGTGCAGTAGATCCGTAATTATTTCAAAAACAACATTAGATGCGTAATTATTTGATTTAAATGCAATAATTAATTTTTTTTGCCAATCTCTATGCGCATTTTGGCGCATTGCTGCATATGGTTGATAATAAGGTCAGGGGCCTATCAGGGCATTAGACCCGACCCGTTTTGGCTCGGTTTTTTTAATTATTGGGTCTAGACTTATACTCATGCAAAAGTCTTTTTATTTAAAAGGCCACGGGCTTCCATAGCCAAACCCGGCTTTGAAGCCTTGGAGGTTGGCCCGTATACAATAAATTTATTTATTTTTTATATTTTTATATTAATCATTTGAGACAGCGAGTGCCACTTTTCATAATTACTAAAAATATTTCATAATTACTAACAACAATTGGTAAAGAAATCTTAATATATAGAAAGAAGAACCAAAGTTTGGAAACTTTACTGACGTGTTACTTCCTCATTAAATCTCAGCTTTGTGTTCACACTGGAGATAGTTTGAAAAGTTACTTCTTTTAGAAATATTTTTTATTTAGTAATTAAAAAAATTCTACAAAAAAAAGAGAGTTTCTTTTAAATCATTATAAAATACTTGGTGGTAGACAGTTGTATTAATGACGTTCTCAATTCAAAATTCGAAATTGAAATTTGAAATGGGTGGGAAGAATAATTCAAAATATATAGTGGAAGACACATGTATTGATGATCCACTACTTTCTGCATGGGTAGGTGAAAAAGTATTAATATCTCATTACTTTTTGCATTGGTAAGTGGAAAAGTATTCAAATTCAAAATTTAAACTTAAAGGTGGGAAAAGAGGTCATCATTAATATCCCACTACTAGGCTTAATTATTAAAAAACAAAATTATTTTGTGTATAAATAGGATATATGTTACTGTATCTTTTCATTTGGTAATTAGCTTTTGTGTATCTGTTTCTTCTCTTCTCTGTCTATTTATCTTCTTCATCTTATCAAGTTATTCTTCTATTAGATGACATGTAATATTTTTCATTTTTTTTGTAGCACTATTATAGAGTAAAGCTGACGGGATGATTTGGAATCACTAGAATATGTATTTCTTTACTTCCTCAGAGGAAGGTATGCCATTCTTCTGTATCTTATTTTCTTCTACAAGTATTTTTTTTCCATAACACAATATTGTGATATGCTTTTTTTGTGAAAGATATGCTTTTTTTGTGAATTTTTTTTTTTAACTACTATATGTATGCGTTTTGTAGGTGGAAGAATCCATGCTATTGTCAAATTGTTCTTCTATTAGATGAACATGTAAAAAAAAAAATTTTGCAGCTCTGTTGTAGAGCAAAGCCGACGAAAGGATTTGGAATATCACAAGCCTGAGTGTACTTTGTGGGAGTGGTATGTAGATCAAGTACAAACTTTGTTGGCAAATAATCAATCTCCTTTTTTTATAATTTTTTTCTCATTTTATGCTTATGTTTCAGGGTTATCAATGAGGAAAACCCAATGGTGGAAAATTAAAAGATCAAGGCTTTTAATTTGATGTAAATTAATTACGTAAATTAATGATGTAACATGTTTAATTTGAAAAATAAGAGGGGGCATTTTATTATTATGTTTATTGGGATTAATTAATTTTTTGAGTCTAAAAAAAACAAAAATGCATCAATTGTACCATTACACGTTCTGCATTAGTAATTGCAGCAACTATATCTATATGTTCTGCATTTATTGAAATATTTTTTGAAAAAATATTTTTTAATATTCATTTTCTAAAATAATCAGTATATGGATAGTTTCTGAGAAGTGATTAGTTGTTATCTAAATGATGTGATCTTTAGCTTTTCCATGACAAGTGCACCATCTTCGAAGCAAATATAATTAAACCCTTCAATATTCTATAAATTTTCAAATTGGTGTGTTATTTGGATAACTTCATGTTGCTTAAACAAAATAAAAGTTAATATAATCTGTATGAACTCATTGAAAAAGACAAAAAAAACTCTCGGCACCTATTTTCACTGTTCAGCATGCTCAAACACGAAGTCCTTTTAACAGTCGTGTCATTAGTTAAGTAATTATAATATATTTTAAACTAAACAAATAAATTAATGAACAGTTAGTGCGAAAAAGTTTTAAATTGCCGACGACAAGTTGCGATTGGTCGGCAGCATGTGAAATGACGAGGTAGATAGAAAGGGAACACTGCTTTTGTCGTTTATTTTCTTCCTAACGGCTACACAAATAAATATTATGATTAAAAACAGGGTGGGATTTCCTTTTTTTATAAAAAATAAAAATAAAAATAAAAATAAGAACATAATTAAATTATGATATTTATTATTTTTATGTTACATAAGATAAAATTTATTTTCTACACACACAAACTCTCCCATGAAAGTAGACCCCAACTACACAAATAAATATGTATCTAATGCATGAAAAAACTATTACTCTTAAATTGTTTTACCAAAAAAAGGACAATTAGAAATATTAGTAACAATATTACTTATAAAATGTTATACATTCTTCGTATATTCTTTTATGAATGTGTTTTTTTTTTTGGTAAGCATATTCTTGTATGAATGTTACTGAAGTAACACTTCAATTTCAATATTATTTTTTAAATAATTTAATTGTGTACATATCTCATACAATTATGCAGATAATTTTTGGAAAAGTGTTTGTCCTCTTAAATTACACATATAATATCATTTTACTTTTACAAAGAGATGAGATCCACATTTTTATTTTATTTTTGTCCACTCTCTCCTCCTTTATCTCACCTAAAATGATACAATTTTATATCTTTTAAAATGACACATACTTTTTCCTATATTTTTTGGGAAAATGATATTTGTATTTATTGTAAAAATTTTCTCTCTCCCGTAGAGAGAAATCATATTCTCTTAATATTTTTTCCAACACATCACGACCCTATTTAAAAATGTGTCATTCTTTTGAGGTAAGAGTGTAATTAACACAATTTCTTATGTCGTGAATGATTACCTAGAAGCTATTACTTGAAGAATGTGTACAGACCTCTATGCATGTTTCCCTTTATTTTTTGCATAGAAAATTGTTAAGCCTATTAATTTATTATTATGTCTATTGGGAGGGAAAATATTTAATACTTAAAATTTAAAATTTCTAAATTTGAATTTTGAACTTAGGAGGTGAGAAAAGATTCAGCATTTAATATTGCCCACTATTTTCTGCGTGGGAAATTAGTAAGCATATTAATGACAGTGATTATTATGTTTATTAGGCTTAATTATTATACCTATTAGAATTATTTATAAAACTGGAAAAAAGATATGTATAAAATAAATTCAATTTTAATAAAAAAGTTATTAATTTAACGAAAAATATTTAAAATTATAAAAATATACTTTAAAATAAAGTAAATTTAAACATGAACTAAAATTAATGATAGAAAAAGGAAAAAAAAATCGTACATAGAAATCTTTTAAAAAATACTTAAGATAAATATTTTAAATATATATATATATATATATATATATATATATGTATGTGTGTATATGTATGTAATATAAATTAAAAGATAACAAAATTATTTTTTAAAAGTATGTATAATTAATTCTATTATCATGTTGAATTTTAAATTTCAAAATTAAATATATTAGAAAGAAATCAAACTTTCATTCTTTTGATGTAAGAGTGTAACAAACACAATTTCCTATGTCGTGAATGATTACCTAGAAGCTATTACTTGGAGAATGTGTACAGACCTCTATGCATGTTTCCCTTTATTTTTTGCGTAGAAAATTGTTAAGTCTATTAATTTATTATTATGTCTATTGGGAGGGAAAATATTTAATACTTAAAATTTAAACTTTCTAAATTTGAATTTTGAACTTAGAAGGTGGGAAAAGATTCAGCATTTAATATTGCCTACTACTTCAATGCATGTTTCCCACTACTTTTAGTATGAAAAATTATTAAATCTATTAATAATATTTATTATTATGTCTATTGGGTGAGAAATATTTAATATTTCAAAATTCAAGTTTTTTAAATTTGAAATTTTAACTTGATAGGTGGGAAGGAATTCCGCATTAATGTTTCTGGAGGAAGTTATAGTTACAATTTTTTTTTTACAACCTCTTACAACTATATCTTATCACCGTTGATTTCCGCCAATCAATGGTTATCATCTTAGTAAATTAAATTCATTAATTAATTATTAATTCATAATAAATGATAACCGTTGAGTTGCGCAAATCAACGGTGATAAGATATGGTTGTAAGAGGTTGTAACTATAACCTTTCTCATATTTCTGTAGTGAATATATATATATATATATATATATATATATATATATATATATATATATAGTAAAATTAAATTTAATATGTTAAATTATAGATTAAACAAAAAGTTATTTAAAATTAATAAAAAAATATGTATAGTTGATAAAAATAATTTAAATTTGAAATTTAAATGAAAAAAAATTAGAAATGACATATTTATACCTTAAATAAATTAAAATTTTACTAAATCGCAATACAAAGAGAGAAAAATATTTCCAAACAAGTATTTTTTTAACATAAACGTTTTAAATATATATGTATAAACCAATATTAAAAAGTATAAAAATTATAAATTAAAAGAGAAAATTTAAAAAAATTCAAAAATATGTCTAATTAATATAAAAATATTCGATTATATTAAATGCAATTCAATTCAATTCCCCAAACATTCGATTTAGTAGAATACTTTTTGTATCAACTCATGTTTGTTCATCATATTTGTGTTACAATAAAAAATGCACAATGAAAGAAATTTTAAATATGTACAATGAAAATAAAAGAATTTAAACAAAAAATAAAAAATGACATTTGTCATTCTGTAAAAAAATAAAAATAAAATTTAATCACTATAAAAATACGATTTTTAATTTAATATATAAGAAAGAAATTAAGCTTTCATTCTTTTTATGTAAGAGTAAAAAAAAAAAAACACAATTTCTTATATTGTAAATGAAAACTAAAAATTATTACTTGGAGAATATGCACATCCTTCTATGCATTTTTTTCACTACTCTCTGTATGGAAAATTATTAAACCTATTAATAATATTAATTATTATGTTTATTGGGTGGAAAATTATTTAACATTTAAAATTCTAATTTTTTAAATTTGGATTTTCAATTTGATAAGTGAAAAAAGAGTTCAGCATTTAATGTTTCTGTAATGGAAAAAAGATATATATATATATATATATATATATATATATATATATATATATATATATATATAAATTATAATTAAACAAAAAATAAAATTATAGTTAAAGGTTGCAAAAAGAGGATTTGTCTGCCCCGAAGGATGCTCATAGTTAAAGGTTCCATACTGAGCTTGGCACAGAGGATTTGTCTGCCCCGCCCGCCAACACGTTTTTATAACTAAATTAAAATCCTATTATTCTTTTTTTTTAATTAAATTCATAATTCAGATTTCAATTTTTGTAAATACAAATTTACAAAATTCCAAATAATAACAACACAAATCCTTGCAAAAAATAATTATTTATTATTATTTTGTGAATTTAATTGTAATAAATGAAAGTTCATCTCTGACATAAAATATAAAAACCTAGACGCAACTATAAGAGCCTTTTTTGTGGATAAATATAAAATCTATTACATCATAATAGTTAGATGTGGCAAACTGGGCTCGGCCCAGAGGGCCGGCCCAACAACACATTTTTATAATTAAATTAAAATTTCATCTTCTTCTTTTATAATTAAATTCCTAAATCTGTTTATCAAAAAAAAAATTCCTAAATCTTATTTTGATTTTGTAAATACAAATTTATAAAATTTTGAATACAAACGACACAAATCCTTGTAAAAAATAAATATTTTTTATTATTTTTTAAATATGATTGTAATAAATGAAAGTCCATCTGTGAGATAAAATATCAAAACCTAAATGTGACGATAAGAACTTTTTTTGTAAATAAATATAAAAATCTATTGCATGCTTATACTTAGAGGTGGAAAACTGGGCTCGGGGCCGAAGGGCCGGCCCACCAACACTTTTTTATAATTAAATTAAAATTTCATCATTCTTCTTTTATAATTAATTCCTAAATCTGATTTTAATTTTTGTAAATACAAATTTGTAAAATACAAAATACTAATGGCATAAATCCTTTCAAAAAAATTATTATTTACATAAAATGATGATAGTTAAATGTTGCAAACTGGGCTTGGCCCAGAGGGCCTGCTCGCCCTGCCTGCCAACACGTTTGTAAAATTCTGGGTCAATGCTGTAGTTTTTTCCACCTGAAATAGCAACACGGGTTTTTGTAAGTATAAGGTTTGCAGTGCGATTAACCAACCACGGCGGACGACAAATATTTTGTTCTTTTTCCCCCGGGCATCGCACGGGTAATTCACTAGTAAGAGATATGAAGATGAAGATATAAGATGTAGAAAAAGAAAGATTAAAAATGACAAAAAAAAAGATGAAGGTAATTCCGTTGCTGATGCTATGGCAACCAAAGGGAGACTATTAGACACCTGGGATCTACAATTTTTTCTTGAAGTCCCTATGGATTGTAGAGAACTGTTTGCTAGAGATTTGATGGGCACTACTTGCCCCAGACTATGTTTTGTTTCTAGTTTTGTTGCTTTCCCCTTTGTTCCAAAAAAAAAATTAAGGAAAAGCAACGTAAAGTAAAGTAAATGTGTCATTGTTATTTTGACTTTTTAATATTAATTTTTTTTATTATAAAAGAAACAGCTATTATTTTCTTACAAAAAAATAAATACGAGTGCATGATTAATGGGTTAAATATTGCTGCAAATTGAAAGGTAAGGTTTTTATTTTTAATAAATAAACAGGCCACAGGCTTAAGACAGTCTTTTATTTTTTGTAAATGAACCAGGCCACACAGGCTAATATTATATTCGTAACAGGTAACAGGCTAAGGCCAGTCTGACACGTTTAAATACAGGCTTGGCCCGTTAAGATCAAAGCTCGGCTTGGCCCGGCCCATTAACACCCCTATCGCTGCATAACTCGAGCATAGATGGGCATGCACATTTCACTCCCATTAAATTAGTAAATATTATATATTAAAAAATAAACGATGAAATGCCTCCAAAAGTGGGGGAACAAAATGATTTCGCACATGGGTGAAATTCGACGGGTTAATTCACCAAAATGGTGGGTTGGGTTACATATTTCAACTCATCTCAGTTCATCCCGCTTAGTTATAGGTCAAAACAGAGGTTGGCGGTGGATTGGGGCGGGTCCGCTTAGTTATAGGTCAAAACAGAGGTTGGCGGTGGATTAGGGCGGGTTGGCCTGTAGGTAAGTTTTTTTTTACTATTAGATAGTATTTTATTTGTTACTAAAATTTTATGACATGAAATTCTTTTTATCTTAGCACGCCCCTGGAAAAAATAAAGATGAAAAGCTTTATTTATGACAAAGGTTATCCATATATAGATGCAAAAATAAGATCCTAAAAAATATAGTATACATTTAGGATTGGATTGGAAAAAACGTAAAATGAAAATAAGTAATATTTATAAAAATAATAAAATATAATTTACTTTTTATTTTTAATTATTTTTTTATTTTTTAAACGGGTTGAGGCAACAATCCATCACAAAACAAGATGGGTTGGAATTTTCATCTCATAACCCTTTTTGCCACCTTTATACTTCGCATTACCTAAAATTCAAAATGTTTACTAATCTCATGTTACATAAAACAGTATTCTCGTGTGGGTGACACAAATATATGGGATCCACAATCTAAAAGAAAAAGAAAAGAAAAAACTGGCACAAAATTCTATTGGTATATGACGTAAGATAGCTTTCTTATGCAATGTTGAGGCTATTATTTCTCAAAATTTAATTACGAAATCTCAAAAAAAAAAATTGTAAAGCTAAGTGGGAGAACAAAATGATTAATTGAGGTAAAGTAAGTAACATTCAATCTTTAGGATATTTTTATTAGGATATCTTTATGATATCTTTATTATTTGTAAATATCTATTTCCTTATTTCATTAGGATTTAGGTTAGATATCGGCTAAACCCATATCTAACCCATTTCATTATGATTTAGGTTAGATATAGGCTAAACGTCAAGATAGAGCGTATAGATCTTTAGGATATCTTTATTATTTGTAAAGATCTATTTCCTTATTTCATTAGGATTTGGGTTAGATATAGCTTAAGCCCATTAGTATTTTCTTTATATATTGTACTCTCATGAATCAATTCAATATACAGATTTATTTTAAGGTTCGTCTCGTCCCATGTTATTTTACAACCTTAATTGCAAATCTCTTTGGAAGAGATTATTTCTTTCCTTCACTAATCTTTTCTTGTCATGTAGGCACAATCTGTTGAATAAACGTTAAAAGTAGAGTGTCAGTTTTATTTTTAATAGGTTTAATTTTGTGTTCGGTTTAATTTTTAATGGGTTTAAATATTCAATTTTATGTTTTTAAGTTTCTGAAGTTATGTGTGACTGTTATGGTGTTAAGTGTCTTTATTGTGGAGTTATGTGAGACTATTATGGTGTTAAGTGTCTTTATTGTGGAGTTACAATTTTTGTATTTTGGCCTATAAATAGGTCCTTTGTATTTCATATCAAATAAGCCTTTGTGTTTCATTGAGTTATTTACATGTTTTGCTCCTCGTACAGAGATCGATCCAACACAATCACACTTTTCCTCTTCCTCACAGTTGATTTTCAAGATAACCCAACGACCTTATTTTTCAATATTGGGTTTCCTTCTTGTGTTCTAATGGTATAAAGTTTCATTCTTGCATCTTCTTTCTTTTTTCATCATGATGTATTGTTAGTTATTCCTTAGCCTTAGCTCCTTTTTTGTTTCTTCTTTTCTTCTCAGATGGATAAAAAGGCAAAGAAGATGACCAGAACTTCTTTGAAGTCTTGCGAGGTTGATGCTGAATCAATGGTTGATGAGGTTACAAATCAGAACACAGCTCCATTATCGTACGATTGCGATCTTTGTGACAGGACTTTCATCAATGGCAAAGCATTGGGTGGCCACAAAAGATCACATTTTCAAGCTGCAAAGAAGCATTTGAAGAAGGTGAAAACCCATTTCTCAAATGACTCAAAAAAAGTTAATCACAAGGCTAACAATGATGATGATGACACTTGGAGGTGTAACAGCCCGTTGTACACCGGTATTGTTAACATTGATTATGATATTAAGCGCAGTTACAATCACAGTGATTAGGTTAATTAGATTACGGACAAATTTTTCTTTTAACCTATTCCTTTTCTTTTTCATAAATACATTTTCCGTAATCAATTAAAACCATACTATAATTGTAAATGCCATTTGCGGAATCATACACTTTCTAACATCATAGATCATTCTCTTTATGCATTTCATTTAAACTCACCATCTTACTCTCATCTTTTACCAAGTTGTAGTCCTTTACGTTGTCTACGCGTGGTTTCAAACCACGTATCATTTGGAGTTCTACCCATCAAGTTATACCCCTTTCTTTTAGTCTAGAAAAACCTGAATTTTCAAAAATTACACTGTGGTAATCGATTACCAGTGAGTGGTAATCGATTACCACCTGTCAAAAATGAGGCAGTAGCCAATTTTTCAATTCCTCTGTTCTGGTAATCGATTACCAGCTTTGGGTAATCGATTACCTCACATGGTAATCGATTACCAAAGGCCAGTAATCGATTACCAGTGCAGACAGTAGCTTAATTTTTCGTCCCCTGTTGCATGGTAATCGATTACCATGCTTGGGTAATCGATTACTATGCAGCAAAATGACAGATTACAGCAGCTTTGAGCCCCAAAAAGGGTGTGTAATCCATCCCTAACCCCTTGTTACTCCACATAACACATAATCGTGTCCTAATGTAGGCTCTAGGCCCTTCCATCATTCAATTTCCTTAAGTTAAGCATCATTTACAACATTCTCAAAATAATGGCCATTTACATGTAACTATGGACCATTTTTACAACATTACACATCAAGACTTCAAGGCTATGAATGTGGCAATGGACAAATCCCATGCTCACTCAAAATATACAGTTATCCAAGCCATGAATAATAAAACATAAACAAGACTTAGCATATGACCATGAACACTAACAAAAGCATGGAAAATGACATCATGCAATATGTTCATGACCTAAGTCTCAAAATACTAATGGTATGCTATGTGCACTCCATAAACTCCTCCAAAAAGCCATGCAATCCAATGCACCGCATGCCCATCCAACGTCCACTATACGGGCTTCTTGCCCGAAGCTCCTCCCGGCTCATAGTGACCTGAAATGTGGTCCCCCAAACACGGGGTGAGATATACGGATATATCTCAGTAAACCAATGGAGCTAGAGGCTCTCTCCACTCCATGGCTCACTAAAATGTATCAAAATGACATAATATGCTATGCAAGTAAAACAATATCACCATCCACCTGGAGACACCCAAGAACATCCACTCATGGATTCATGTTCAAGGACTCCATCATATAACTCCCGAGACAGTCCTGGCGCCTCTCCCATGGTTGAGACGACTCCATGGCAATACCCAACCGGAACTCCTCATGAGCCCTATCCGGCGGACGTCCCCCGCTTGGATCATCCTGATGTCGCTCCCAGAGTCAACACCATGGCATCTCCAACTGGCGTTCTCCCGTAGGACGAACCCAGCGGATGTCCAAACCAAACACACGTCAACTGGCCAGTGACCAAACAATTTTTCACAAAATACAAGCAATATGCATACAAGCACGCAAACACATCATGTCATCACTACATAATCCAACCACAACCTTCCTCTAGGTGTGGTGGAGCTCACTAGGGATTAAACCCAAGTTCCAAGAGTTTACCTTAGCACGAGCAACACCGTTCCAAACGTATGCTCCAATTCAACTTTTCTCGAATCCAACCGTGTGAGGCACCCTACAACAATCATCAAATCCAATTTACTCAAAAACTCATTTTTCATCAAAATTCCTCAATTTTGCCTAAGTTACAAATCCATATTTTTCACCAAAAATTAACATAGCATTTCTAGCTTACAAACATGATTCTAAGGCCTTTTCATCTAATAGCATTTTTGCATTTGGGCTCTCTATCATCACACATCTAAAATCAAAGCTTTGAACACATATTCATAGATCTATGGAATCAACTATAAAGAGACCACAAATGTACTTACAATGGGTAGTATGATCAACACCAAGGCTTCACTAAACCATTTGAAGCTCAAAACTCCAAGAAATCTCCAAAAACATACATGGGTCGGATCTGATTTTGCTTGAAACGCGGCCAAAGAGATGGATTCAAGGCTTCTAGGTGCTACCAATGGCTTTGGAAGGTTGTTTACGATAGATTTCAACACCAAAATCAAGTGATTCGGTGGAGAAACGAAGAAATGGTGAAATGGGAAGAAAATGGTGGAAATGGCTCTTCTTGTCCCTGTGAGCGCACGAGAGAGATGAGAGGAAAAGAGAGAAAGAAGGAAAGAAAAAGGAGGTGGGGCCAAGTGACTTCGGTCACACGGGTCCCACACGCGATCTAACTTTAACTCCGATAAAATTTCCGATCACAAATCCTTAATCTAAATATTTTTCCAGTCCATGACATATTTTTCTTTCTCCAAAATATTGATAAAAATTTCACACCTATCGGTACACTCACAACTCAGTATTTTAACACTTAAAATTCACTATTCATCGATTTTTCCCAAATTTGCCTATTTACTCAATTTTTCGCCCTGATTCCATTTCCAACCTTACTTTTATCATTTGAAATCTCTAACTCAGTATTTAAGCCTCCTAACACACGGTTGGCAAATTACCATTTTGCCCTTTTGCCTCTTTTTGGCCATAATCCTTGGATTTTCACTAATCCACCAATTTTCCTTTCACAATATAATATAAAATAAACATTTAAACATTTGAGGTGTTATATTCACCCCACCTTTTTGAAATTTTGTCCGCAAAATTAAATCATACCTGCTCACTAACTCAGGATACAGCCGGAGAATCTCGTCCTCCCGCTCCCAAGTAGCCTCCTCAGGTGTGCGGCCTTCCCACTGAATCTTCAGCATGGGAATCACTTTACTTCTCAGTCTCTTTTCACTGCGGTCCAATACTGCAATAGGACCGATGGGAGTCTTCAAGTTCTCCCTGATTTCAATATTATCCGGCATCACAATATGTGACTCATCCGGAACATAACGTCGCAACTGCGACACATGAAACACATCATGTAAATTAGATAACTGCGGGGGTAAGGCAAGCTGATAGGCCACCAATCCAACTCTTTTCATAATCTGATATGGCCCAATGAATCGTGGACTCAGCTTCCTCACACCCAGCGCACGGCCAACACCTGTGACCGGCGACAAACGTACAAATACATGGTCACCTTCTTCAAATTCCAGCGGTCTATGCTTATTGTCATAATAGCTCTTCTGCCGATTCTGTGCCTGTTTCGATTTCTCTCTGATCATTTCAATTTGCACTGTCGTTTCCTGCACAAAATCCGGACCAAATCTTTCTTTGTCGCCTACCTCAGTCCAACAAGTGGGCGTACGACACCTCCTGCCATATAAAACCTCGTATGGTGCCATACCCAGACTGGAATGAAAACTGTTATTATAAGAAAACTCCACCAGTGGTAAGTACTTATCCCAAGCATTACCCTGTTCCAGTGTGCATGCTCTCAGCATATCCTCAAGTGTCTGTATGGTCCTCTCAGTCTGACCATCAGTCTGCGGGTGATAAGCAGTGCTCAGCCGAAGCTGAGTGCCAAAAGCCTGCTGCAAAGCTCCCCAAAATCGTGAAGTAAACTTCGGGTCCCGATCACTCACAATGCTAATCGGTAACCCATGGAGTCTAACAATCTCCTTCACGTAAAGTGTTGCCAACTTTTCCGTAGTGTAGTCCACTCGTACTGGTAGAAAATGGGCAGACTTCGTAAGTCGGTCCACAATAACCCAAATTGAATCATAACCAGCTTGAGTTCTCGGCAATCCAACAACAAAATCCATAGAAATACTTTCCCATTTCCATTCAGGTATATCCAGCGGCTGAAGTAATCCAGCAGGTTTCTGATGCTCTATTTTCACTTTCTGACACACCAAGCACTTAGACACGTACTCGGCAACATCCCTTTTCATACCAGGCCACCAGAATTTCACTTTCAAATCTTGGTACATCTTTGTGGCACCTGGGTGGATAGCATATTGACCCTTATGGGCCTCAGTCATAACTTCCTCAGCAAGTTCCTTGGGCACAACAATCCTGCCCTGATATAATAGTAGTCCTTGTTCATTCACAGATATGCCACTTTGGCCTTTCAAATACTTTATACTCTCATTGCGAATCTGAGTCTCTTTAATCTTCTCGTGCAGCTCGTTCTCAATCCGAGTCAACTCCATATCACACATTCTTCCTGCAAAGAAATCCGTTATTTTCATATCACGGAATTGCTCAATCACTTCATTGTCCCACATCATCATATGAGATAAGTTGACAGACTTCCTACTCAGTGCATCTGCCACAACATTAGCCTTCCCCGGGTGGTATTTCAGCTCAAAATCATAATCCTTCAAGAATTCAACCCATCTACGCTGCCTCATATTCAGCTCCTTCTGATCAAATAAATATTTCAAGCTTTTATGGTCGCTAAACACAGCAAATTTCATCCCATACAGAAAATGCCTCCAAATTTTCAAGGCAAACACAATAGCAGCCAATTCTAAGTCATGCGTCGGATAATTTTCTTCATGTGGCCTCAACTGCCTAGACGCATATGCAATCACTTTTCCTTCCTGCATCAGCACGCTCCCTAAACCTTTCTTAGAAGCGTCACAATATAACACAAACTCACCCTCCGGATCAGGTAAAGTCAACACCGGAGCAGTAGTCAATTTCTCTTTAAGTAGCAGAAAGCAGTCCTCACATTCCTGGGTCCACACAAAAGGAGTATCCTTTCGTGTCAATCGGGTCAACGGTAGAACCATTGCAGAAAATCCCTGTATAAATCGGCGATAATAGCCAGCAAGCCCCAGAAAACTTCTAATTTCAGTCACAGTCTTTGGTCTTTCCCAGTCACTTACCGCTTCAATCTTGCTTGGATCCACTGCAACACCACTTGCAGAAATAACATGGCCCAAAAATTGCACCTCAGGCAACCAGAATTCACACTTAGACGGTTTAGCATACAGTTTCTTATCCTTTAACACCTGCAACACAGTCCTCAAATGGTCCATGTGCTCCTCTTTACTCTTAGAATAGATCAGAATGTCATCAATAAATACGATCACGAATTGGTCCAAATACGGTTTGAAAATGCGGTTCATATAATCCATGAACACCGCAGGGGCATTAGTAAGCCCAAAAGGAATAACTTGATACTCAAAATGTCCATATCTGGATCGGAAAGCTGTTTTAGGTACATCCTCCGGTTTAATCCGAATCTGGTGATATCCGGACCGGAGATCAATCTTTGAAAATACACAGGCACCCCTCAACTGATCTAACAAATCATCAATACGCGGTAATGGGTACCGGTTCTTTATAGTCACTTTATTCAGCTGTCGGTAGTCAGTGCACAATCTCATGCTACCATCCTTCTTCTTTACAAATATAACCGGTGCTCCCCACGGAGACACACTCGGCCTAATAAAATTCTTCGCAGATAATTCTTCAATGTGTTTCTTCAGCTCAGCCAACTCAAGTGGCGACATCCGGTATGGAGCCAAAGAGATCGGCCCCACACCAGGCAATAAATCAATCGAGAATTCAATCTCTCTCTCTGGTGGGAATTCCGGTATCTCATCCGGAAATACGTCCTCAAACTCATTAACAACTGGAATAGTAGAAATCTCTTCCTTTTTGTCACCCACCAATCCGCCCAACAAAACATAACCCAGATCTCCAGCCTTCAAGGCTTTCACAGTCTGACTGACAGACAAATACAAAGACGGACAAACAGACGGCCTCTCGTGAGATAGCAATAACCTCTTCCCGCAGCAATCAATCATTGCGCAGTTCCGAGACAACCAATCCATCCCCAAAATCAAATTGACAGAGGCCAGGGGTAAGATAATTAAATCAATGGTGTAACCCCTGCCTAAATAAGTGAACTTCACATCTTCACAGATCCAAGACGATTCACTAACCTCTCCTGTAGCAGTAGTAATTCGCATCGGAGAAACCATCCGTGTTACCTTTAAGTCCAACGCCTTAGCCACATAGTCCGCCACAAATGAATGTGTCGCTCCCGAATCAAACAACACAGATAAATCAACATTAGAGAGAAAAATTATACCTTTAACCAAATTCGGAGCCTTTTCAGTACGCTGCGCATTAGTAGTATAAACTCGTCCCACCGTAGGAACCACAGCAATAGGAGCAGCAGTAGTAGTAGTAGCTGGCGGCAAGGCCTGCAGATTCGCAGCCTGCCCCGAAGAAGATGGGCAATTTCTAGCAAAGTGGCCATTCCGACCACATTTATAACAAGCCGACGGATCAGCACCACATACACCTTTGTGGTATTTACCACACTTCCCACATTGTGGGGTAGGATATCTATTCACAGCACCACCACCACCGGTATTTCCACCCCTTTTAAACTGCCCAGGAGGCTGCCTCACATGCAACCCCCTACCTCTATTATTATAATTAAAACCTCCTCTATTGGTATTTCCAGAAGGACCAGGTGTCCTCTTAACATCTTGCTCTTTTGTAGTATCAGATTTTGGATACCTCCCATAAACAGTCTCGACCCTCTTACATTGGGTCACCAAATCAGCAAAGTTTCTCACTGCGGTATTTGACATTCTCTTTGCAATCTTCTCACTCAGCCCTCTTTGGAATTTAGCTGACAAGAACTCAGGAGTAGGTAGAGTACCTCCATAATTAGCAAACTTGACAAGTTCATTAAATTTCGCCACATAGGCGTCCACAGTCATAACTCCCTGTACCAGATTATCAAACTCACCTTGCTTTGCCTCCCGAACATCACGGGGAAAGTATTCTTCGTGAAATAATCCTTCAAACCTAGTCCAAGTAAGGACCTCACCCTGAATAATAAATGGGCGAGACACATTGTCCCACCACTCCTGGGCATCACCCTCCAGCATATACACAGAATACAATAACTTCTGCGGATCTTGGCATCTCATAACCTGAAAAATCTTGTCCATGCCCCTCAACCAAGCAGTGACCTCCTTTGGGTCCCTTGACCCCTGAAATGCGGGTGGTTTATGTTTCCTAAAGGATATGAGCCTACGCTCATCATCAGCGTTATCAAGCACCTGCCCAGCAGCCCCAGTAGATTGGGCAACAGATGACGGATCAGGAACATAACTAGGATCCGTAGCAGTATGATGACTAGCCTCACCAGTGTGGTGACTAGCCCCACTCTCCCCCTGTTGAGGAGTAACAGATGGCGTCGGTGTAGGAGTCACCGTAGCCGTATGCGGAGGTGTTTCTTCCCTCCTAGGACGACCTCTATCCGCCCTCAACTCAGCCATAAAGGCCTGCATCATATCCTGATTAGCTTTCATCAGGTTCTCTGTCATATTTCTGTTTGCAGCCGTTTCCGCCTGCAGAGCATTCAGTGCTGCAGTGATCGGATCCGGTGGCAAATGACCTGCACCCCGTGCCCCACGGCGACCTCGTGCCCTACTCATGATATCTGTACATGTAACACAAAGGAATGAGCTGATCAGACCCACACTGAGGAATCACATATACATTAATCATAAATAGTTCACAGATAGCTATGGCACACAAGATACAAACACACAACAATCAGAGTTCCCTAAACAAAACGGCTCTGATACCATAAAATGTAACAGCCCGTTGTACACCGGTATTGTTAACATTGATTATGATATTAAGCGCAGTTACAATCACAGTGATTAGGTTAATTAAATTACGGGCAAATTTTTCTTTTAACATATTCCTTTTCTTTTGCATCAATACATTTTCCGTAATCAATTAAAACCACACTATAATTGTAAATGCCATTTGCGGAATCATACACTTTCTAACATCATAAATCTTTCCTTTTATTCAATTCATTTAAACTCACCATCTTACTCTCTCATTTTACCAAGTTGTAGTCCTTTACGTTATCTACGCGTGGTTTCAAACCACGTACCATTTGGAGTTCTACCCATCAAGTTATACCCCTTTCTTTTAGTCTAGAAAAACCTGAATTTTCAAAATTTAAACTGTGGTAATCGATTACCAGTGGGTGGTAATCGATTACCACCTGTCAAAAATGAGGCAGTAGCCAATTTTTCAATCCTCTGTTCTGGTAATCGATTACCAGCTTTGGGTAATCGATTACCTCACATGGTAATCGATTACCAAAGGCCAGTAATCGATTACCAGTGCAGACAGTAGCCAATTTTTCGTCCCCTGTTGCATGGTAATCGATTACCATGCCTTGGGTAATCGATTACTATGCAGCAAAATGACAGATTACAGCATTTTAAACCCCAAAAAGGGTGTGTAATCCATCCCTAACCCCTTGGTACTCCACATAACACATAATCATGTCCTAATGTAGGCTCTAGGCCCTTCCATCATGCATTTTCCTTAAGTTTAAACATCATTTACAAGGTTCTCAAATAATGGCCATTTACATGCAAATATGGACCATTTTTACAACATTACACATCAAGACTTCAAGGCTATGAATGTGGCAATGGACAAGTCCCATGCTCACTCAAAATATACAGTTATCCATGCCATGAATAATGAAACATAAACAAGACTTAGCATATGACCATGAACACTAACAAAAGCATGGAAATAACATCATGCAATATGTTCATGACCTAAGTCTCAAAATACTAATGGTATGCTATGTGCACTCCATAAACTCCTCCAAAAAGTCATGCAATCCAATGCACCGCATGCCAATCCAACGTCCACTATACGGGCTTCTTGCCCGAAGCTCCTCCCGGCTCATAGTGACCTGAAATGTGGTCCCCCAAACACGGGGTGAGATATACGGATATATCTCAGTAAACCAATGGAGCTAGAGGCTCTCTCCACTCCATGGCTCACTAAAATGTATCAAAATGACATAATATGACATGCAAGTAAAACAATATCACCATCCACCTGGAGACACCCAAGAACATCCACTCATGGATTCATGTTCAAGGACTCCATCATATAACTCCCGAGACAGTCCTGGCGCCTCTCCCATGGTTGAGAAGACTCCATGGCAATACCCAACCGGAACTCCTCATGAGCCCTATCCGGCGGACGTCCCACGTTTGGATCATCCTGGAGTCGCACCCAGAGTCGACCCCACGGCAAAACCCAACTGAAATTCCCAGCGGAATAATCCAGCGGATGTCCAAACCCAACACACGTCAACTGGCCAGTGACCACACAATTTTCACACAATACAAGCAATATGCATACAAGCACACAATCACATCATGTCATAACCACATAATCCAACCACAACCTTCCTCTAGGTGTGGTGGAGCACACTAGGGATTAAACCCAAGTTCCAAGAGTTTACCTCAATACTTAGCAATCCGTTCCAAACGTATGCTCCAATTTAACTTTTCACAATTCCAACCGTGTGAGGCACCCTACAACAATCATCAAATCCAAATTACACCAAAACTCATTTTTCATGAAAATTCCTCAAATTCCTCTAAGTTAAAAACCTATATTTTTCACCAAAATTTAACATAGCATTTCTAGCTTACAAACATGATTCTAAGGCCTTTTCATCTAATAGCATTTTTCCATTTGGGCTCTCTATCATCACACATCTAAAATCAAAGCTTTGAACACAAATTCATAGATCTATGAAATCAACCATCAAAAGACCACAAATATACTTACAATGTGTTGTATGATCACCACCAAGGCTTCACTAAACCATTTGAAGATCAAAACTCCAAGAAATCTCCAAAAACACAAATGGGTCGGATCTGAGTTTGCTCAAAAACGCGGCCAAGGAGGTGGATTCAAGGCTTCTAAGTGTTACCAATGGCTTTGGAAGGTTGTTTACGATAGATTTCAACACCAAAATCAAGCGATTCGGTGGAGAAATGATGAAATGGGAAGAAATGGAAGAAAATGGTGTTTTTGGCTCTCTTTTGCAGGTGTGCGCGCGAGGAAGAGAAGAAAAGGAGAGGAAAGAAGAAGAAAAAGAGGGTGGGGCCAAGTGACTTCGGTCACACGGGTCCCACACGCGATCTAACTTTAACTCCGATAAAATTTCCGATCACAAATCCTTAATCTAAATATTTTTCCAGTCCATGACATATTTTTATTTCTCCAAAATAATGATAAAAATTTCACACCTATCGGTACACTCACACCACAGTATTTTAACACTTAAAAATCACTATTCATCAATTTTTCCCAAATTTGCCTATTCACTCAATTTTTCGCCCTGATTCCATTTCCAGCATTACTTTTGTCATTTGAAATCTCTAACTCAGTATTTTTGCCTCATATCACACGGTTGGCAAATTTACCATTTTGCCCTTTTTGCCCCTTTTGGCCATAATCCTTGGATTTTCACTAATCCACCAACTTTCATTTCACAATATAATATAAAAATAAACATTTAAATATTTGAGTTCCTCTGCCCCTTTTATCTGTCTTTTGCCAACTTGGTAAAAAAGAATTTGAAAGATCAATAGCTAGTGTTTCATTTGGTGCAACAGCATTACCAACATAATATTCTTCATTCTCACTGACATAATCAAAATTATGGGTAACACCCCTCCAAGTGTCATCATCATCATTGTTAGCCTTGTGATTATCTGTTTTTGAGTCATTTGAGAAATGGGTTTTCACCTTCTTCAGATGCTTTTTTGCAGCTTGAAAATGTGATCTTTTGTGGCCACCCAATGCTTTGCCATTGATGAAAGTCCTGTCACAAAGATCGCAATCGTATGTTACTGGAGCTGTGTTCTGAACTGTAACCTCATCAACCATTGATTCAGCATCAACCTCGCAAGACTTCAAAGAAGTTCTCGTCATCTTCTTTGCCTTTTTATCCATCAGAGAAGAAAAGAAGAAACAAAGAAGGAGCTAAGGCTAAGGAATAACTAACAATACATCATGATGAAAAAAGAAAGAAGATGCAAGAATGAAACTTTATACCATTAGAACTCAAGAAGGAAACCCAATATTGAAAAATAAGGTCGTTGGGTTATCTTGAAAATCAACTGTGAGGAAGAGGAAAAGTGTGATTGTGTTGGATCGGATCTCTGGGAGCAAAACATGTAAATAACTCAATCAAATACAAAGGCTTATTTGATATGAAATACAAAGGACCTATTTATAGGCCAAAATACAAAAATTGTAACTCCACAATAAAGACACTTAACACCATAACAGTCTCACATAACTTCAGAAACTTAAAAACATAAAACTGAAAATTTAAACCCATTAAAAATTAAACCGACCACAAAATTAACCTATTAAAAATAAAACTGACACTCTACATTTAACGTTTATTCAATAGATTGTGTCTACATGACAAGAAAAAATTAGTGAAGGAAAGAAATAATATGTTCCAAAGAGATTTGCAATTAAGGTTGTAAAATAACAAGAGACGAGACGAACCTTTAAATAAATCTGTATATTGAATCGATTCATGAGAGTACAATATATAAAGAAAATACTAATGGGCTTAGGCTATATCTATCCCAAATCCTAATGAAATAAGGAAATAGATCTTTACAAATAATAAAGATATCCTAAAGATATCCTAAAGATCTATACGCTCTAGCTTGAGGTTTAGCCTATATCTAACCTAAATCATAATGAAATGGGTTAGATATGAGTTTAGCCGATATCTAACCTAAATCCTAATGAAATAAGGAAATAGATATTTACAAATAATAAAGATATCATAAAGATATCCTAATAAAAATATCCTAAAGATTGAATGTTACTTACTTTACCTCAATTAATCATTTTGTTCTCCCACTTAGCTTTACAATTTTATTTTTTTGAGATTTCGTAATTAAATTTTGAGAAATAATAGCCTCAACGTTGCATAAGAAAGCTATCTTACGTCTATACCAATAGAATTTTGTGCCAATTTTTCCTTTTCTTTTTCTTTTAGATTGTGGATCCCATATATTTGTGTCACCCACACGAGAATACTGTTTTATGTAACATGAGATTAGTAAACATTTTGAATTTTAGGTAATGCGAAGTATAAAGGTGGCAAAAAGGGTTATGGGATGAAAATTCCAACCCATCTTGTTTTGTGATGGATTGTTGGCTCAACCCGTTTAAAAAATAAAAAATAATTAAAAATAAAAAGTAAAATATATTTTATTATTTTTATAAATATTACTTATTTTCATTTTACATTTTTTTCCAATCCAAGCCTAAATGTATACTATATTTTTTAGGAACTTATTTTTGCATCTATATATGGATAACCTTTGTCATAAATAAAGCTTTTCATCTTTATTTTTTCCAGAGGCGTACTAAGATAAAAAGAATTTCATATCATAAAATTTTAGTAACAAATAAAATACTATCTAATAGTAAAAAAAAACTTACCTACAGGCCAACCCGCCCGAATCCACCGCCAACCTCTGTTTTGACCTATAACTAAGCGGGATGAACTGAGATGAGTTGAAATATGTAACCCAACCCACCATTTTGGTGAATTAACCCGTCGAATTTCACCCATGTGCGAAATCATTTTGTTCCCCCACTTTTGGAGGCATCTCATCATTTATTTTTTAATATAAAATACTTACTAATTTAATGGGAGTGAAATGTGCATGCTCATCTATGCTCGAGTTATGCAGCGATAAGGGTGTTAACGGGCCGGGCCGAGCTTTGATCTTAACGGGCCAAGCCTGTATTTAAACGTGTCAGACTGGCCTTAGCATGTTACCTGTTACGAATATAATATTAGCCTGTGTGGCCTGGTTCATTTACAAAAAATAAAAGACTGTCTTAAGCCTGTGGCCTGTTTATTTATTAAAAATAAAAACCTTACCTTTCAATTTGCAGCAATATTTAACCCATTAATCATGCACTCGTATGTATTTTTTTGTAAGAAAATAATAGCTGTTTCTTTTTTAATAAAAAAAAATTAATATTAAAAAGTCAAAATAACAACGACACATTTACTTTACTTTACGTTGCTTTTCCTTAATTTTTTTTTTGGAACAAAGGGGAAAGCAACAAAACTAGAAACAAAACATAGTCTGAGGCAAGTAGTGCCCATCAAATCTCTAGCAAACAGTTCTCTACAATCCATAGGGACTTCAAGAAAAAATTGTAGATCCCAGGTGTCTAATAGTCTCCCTTTGGTTGCCAAAGCATCAGCAACGAAATTACCTTCATTTTTTTTGTCATTTTTAATCTTTCTTTTTCTACATCTTATATCTTCATCTTCATATCTCTTACTAGTGAATTACCCGTGCGATGCCCGGGGGAAAAAGAACAAAATATTTGTCGTCCGCCGTGGTTGGTTAATCGCACTGCAAACCTTATACTTACAAAAACCCGTATTGCTATTTCAGGTGGAAAAAACTACAGCATTGATCCAGAATTTTACAAACGTGTTGGCAGGCAGGGCGAGCAGGCCCTCTGGGCCAAGCCCAGTTTGCAACATTTAACTATCATCATTTTATGTAAATAATAATTTTTTTGAAAGGATTTATGCCATTAGTATTTTATATTTTACAAATTTGTATTTACAAAAATTAAAATCAGATTTAGGAATTAATTATAAAAGAAGAATGATGAAATTTTAATTTAATTATAAAAAAGTGTTGGTGGGCCGGCCCTTCGGCCCCGAGCCCAGTTTTCCACCTCTAACTATAAGCATGCAATATATTTTTATATTTATTTACAAAAAAAGTTCTTATCGTCACATTTAGGTTTTGATATTTTATCTCACAGATGGACTTTCATTTATTACAATCATATTTAAAAAATAATAAAAAATATTTATTTTTTACAAGGATTTGTGTCGTTTGTATTTGAAATTTTATAAATTTGTATTTACAAAATCAAAATAAGATTTAGGAATTTGTTTTTTGATAAACAGATTTAGGAATTTAATTATAAAAGAAGAAGATGAAATTTCAATTTAATTATAAAAATGTGTTGTTGGGCCGGCCCTCCGGGCCGAGCCCAGTTTGCCACATCTAACTATTATGATGTAATAGATTTTATATTTATCCACAAAAAAGGCTCTTATAGTTGCGTCTAGGTTTTTATATTTTATGTCAGAGATGAACTTTCATTTATTACAATTAAATTCACAAAATAATAATAAATAATTATTTTTTACAAGGATTTGTGTTGTTATTATTTGGAATTTTGTAAATTTGTATTTACAAAAATTGAAATCTGAATTATGAATTTAATTAAAAAAAAGAATAATAGAATTTTAATTTAGTTATAAAAACGTGTTGGCGGGCAGGGCAAACAAATCCTCTGTGCCAAGCTCAGTATGCAACCTTTAACTATGAGCACCCTTATATTTTTTGTTTAATCTATAATTTTATATTAAAATTCAAATTTCATATATATATATATATATATATATATATATATATATATTATATTTTCCATTACAGAAACATTAAATGCTGAACTCTTTTTTCACTTATCAAATTGAAAATTAAAATTTAAAAAATTAGAATTTAAATGTTAAATAGTTTTCCACTAGTGAAAAAAATGCATAGAAGGATGTGCATATTCACCAAGTAATAATTTCTAGTTTTCATTTACAATATAAGAAATTGTGTTTTTTTTTTTTTTTTTACTCTTACATCAAAAGAATGAAAGCTTAATTTCTTTCTTATATATTAAATTAAAAATCGTATTTTTATAGTGATTAAATTTTATTTTTATTTTTTTACAGAATGACAAATGTCATTTTTTTTATTTTTTGTTTAAATTCTTTTGTTTTCATTGTACATATTTAAAATTTCTTTCATTGTGCATTTTTTATTGTAACACAAATATGATGAACAAACATGAGTTGA